>JARKHS020026072.1:0-19461 GCA_030143305.2 Amblyomma americanum
CTTCCCTTAGCCTAGACCCATTATTTTATCTTGGATTAAATGCTTCCTCACCGGCGCTTTCAGTCCACCGCTATAGGAGGGCGTCCTTCAGCCTTAACCAAGGTATTTTCTGGAGTTTCACAATTCTCAGTTCTTCGCCCACTTCCTTTACTCATCCATATTGATGACTTCTCCTGTGCTAATTCATCATCCATACGCCTCTTCGTGGATGACTACGTCCTTTACCACTGAATCTCACCTCTAACCGACAAGATCTAGCTTCAGAAGGCTTAATTTTAATAGATAACTGCTGTAACAAGTGACTGATGCAGCTTAATATTTCTAAATCTAAGTTTCCCGCAAGCGCTGTAAGATCACCCAGGTGTGCTCATTAAACTCGTTCAAAATTTCATAAGTTCACACCTATCGTTACCTCCGCGTCTCAGTCATAATTTATTTGCATTGGTCGAAACAGCATGAAACTGGTCGCTGACAGCTCTAAACACTAGGCTTTATCAGAAGGACGTTACCGTTTTCCCCTCCTTCCGTCCGTAAACTGGCATATGAAACCTTCGTACTATCGAAACTAGAAAACGCATCCGAAATTTGGTGTCCGCAGCAGAATTACCTAATCAATGATTAAAATGTGTTCAGAATTGTGCCGTTCACTTTAAACTCTCAATGTACGGCTTAAAAAACAGTATCGGCAGCATAAATCATCGCTTGAACTTCATATTTTGAATGCAAGACTACAAAATTAGTATTGGCAGCATTAAATCATGACTTGATATAGCCACATTGGATTTTCGTCGCAAAATAACACGACTATCCTTATTTCAGAAGTTATTCGATCACTTCGAGCATGTGCGCCAATCTTTTTTTTTGCCCACCAGCACGTTCATCGCGACGTTTGTTCGATAGTATAAGTTTACAGCGTCTGTATGTATAAACGTATGTTTTAATAAATCATTTCTACCAACAGCAATGCAGGAATGGAAAGAAGTAAAATATTCTAGTCACGGAGTGAGATCCTGGTAAATTTCAAGGGTTGTTACTGTCTTGCTTTGAAGAATTAGATTATCTTAATTTCCTTTCACATTTCAAGTTTGAAGTGCTTGAGCAACTCATATGTACTTCCTTTACACTATTTGAATGCATTTTTTGAGTGTTTTAACTGGATGTTTATTAGATTGTATTGTGTCGTTGATTGCACTAATATTTTATTTATTATACTCCTTGCATATTTAAACTGCGTTACTGAACGTATTTTACTCTTTTTTGTTTCAGCTTGTTCGACTTTGTGTTTCACATATTGCTACATGGAGGTCACCCCCCCCTTTATGTTGTGATGACCCCCATAATGCGCAGGTCCACACGGGACGGAGAGGCAAAGAGACACCGTATGGCTCAGTTTAAACAAACAGGTATATTCAATAATTACACATGGTTAAGGTTATACATCAGAGGCTGGGGCGTCCGAGCTTACGTGCCGACGACTTCATGGGGGCGATGGAGTGGCTCCGGAGTTGGGCTCGAGCGGTTGCTGGCAGAAGCTGCACGCCGACGGGCTTCGGCGCTGAAGGCCCTCTTGGCGAACGATGTCGTCCTGAGCGTGCTTGCAGTAGAATTTCAATAGTCGTCCGTTTCTTCGAGGATGGTTCACAAACCCTTCCTCCAGTGTCGCCCGGCCCGGAAGATGAACAGGAGGCGAGCTTGTAGATGATGACAGCAGAGCACAATTTTACAACATACATATACAGAGAGCCAAACTGGAAAAAGCAGAACTGAATCTACAAAAGAACAAACTTTGCACCACTTCACTCATCGACCGGGCAGGCCAGTGCCTAAGCAGCATCACATCACATGCCAAGCATGGAGCCCCAGCTCAGACTGGACTGCATCCGTTTACATGCGCTTTTAAGCACTTGATTAACAAAGGACTAAGGGCGGTCATTTCCAGTGGCCCGCCCAAAGCATCAATTCTCCAATCCAAAATAACATGCGAGATGGGGACCACCCCTTGGGCTGGGCTTAGCCTCGAACCCAGAGTCTGTTAACAATACAAACTAAATAAACAACAAAAACGCCACCACTCTCTCTCAAATGAGAGTATACACAGGCTCTCTCTTCGGAGCTAATTCACTAGCGCCTGTCTTTCCACATTCTTGGCGAGTACTACCTGTCCGCCATGACAGGTGTCCGTCGCGGCCCTTCTGGGAAGCTGTGGGTGCCTTCCCGGCGATAGCCCACGACAAAGGGGGGGGGGGGGGAGGGAAAGAATGTCGTCTTCGCGGTATCGCATAGCGTCGGCTGTGGTACGGCGCGCTCTGGCCCGCTGACAGCTCCCTTGTCCTGGAATGTAACCGGAAATTGGGGAGGATAAAGCCTGTTTCCCCGGGGCGGCGGCGGGACCGGTTTTTCTGGTCGTCACTCAAAGAGCATGGCTGGGTAATTGATGATGCCGCTGTCACGGGTCTCCGTCTACGCCGCGCCGTCGAACGTGGATCCTCGTAGCATACACGGAATGTCACACTTGCTCACCCTCCAGAAGAATGTTCTCCGAACATTTGAGTCCACGCAGCTCCCCTTGTCTTTCTGAATCGCCTCGCACAGTGCGTCCGACAAAACACTTTTCGCTGCACTCAACACCACTGCACAACACCATATGCCTCCGCTGTCAATACTGGCGTCTCCAGGGGCAGCACTGATCTTCTTTTACAGATAAACATGAAACTCAGCACCCAAGCCTCTCTTTTCTAGTCCAAACTGGACGAAATAAATTTACCACAGTTACAAAGGAGCTCCCACTTCTAGCACGATCACGGCACAGACAAAAATATAGATAACGAAAGGAAGTAGGGCAGGTTCTGCATGCGCTCCGCATGCTCTCCTGTGAAGGTGTTACTTAATGACAGAAAGGTTTAACTACCAACTCCGATAACTTAACACATAAGCACATAGCAATGTTATGAGCTGTGGCATTACACAATTCTAACCAGTTCAAAACTCCGCTCTGTTTACGCCATTAGTCCGACTTAGCTTTCCGATTTCGCAGCGGATATCGGTCTTCATGAGTCATACTAAGTAAGTCTGTGCCCCTTTGTCTGCTTTGGGACTCGCGAGGGCTCGTGGCAGGAGCCTCTCCTGGCGTTATCTGCGCGGCAACCTCGCGCGCTTCTTCTTCTAGCAATGCATGAAGTAAATCCGGTGGCATTCTGGCCGTCACCTCGGGCGCCTGCCGAACAAATGCAGGAGAGGGCGTTTCTTGCGAACTATCTGCGCGCTCCGCTTCACTTCTGTCCCCATCAAAATCCGCGCTTTCCCTTTCCTCATTTCGTGAATACTGAACCGGTGCCGACTTGAGGCGATTTGCGTGTATCCTTATCAAACGCCGGTTCACGTCTCGGACTCGGAAGTTTACCGGAGAAAGCTTCTCGACAACCTCGCACGGTCCTCTCCACTTCGTCTGGAACTTACGAGCTAGCCCAATCTGCCTTTGGCAGTTTTCAATGTACACGCTGTCCCCCACATCAAACGGCGCGTCTCTAGCACTGCGATCGTGCACCTCCTTCCTGCGCTTCGCCGCTTTCTTTAAGGACTCCTTTGCGATGTCCCTCGCCACTTGCAAGCGCGATTCTAGCTCAACCTTATAGTCGTCCAGTGAAGCGTATGGGACACGACGGGGGCCCTCTGGCACTTCACTAGGCTGGTCCGGGTCTCGGCCGTAGAGAAGAAAGAATGGCGATTCGCCCGTGCTCTCGTGTGCTGCGGAATTGTAGGCAAACATTGCATACGGGAGCCACAAGTCCCAGTCCCGCTGGTCGCGCGAAACAAAATGCGACAGGAACCCGGCCACGGTTTGGTTCAGTCGCTCCACCGCGCCGTTGCAAGCCGGATGGTACGGTGTTGTCTGCTTCTTAGCGATCTTAAGCAGCTCGCAAACTCTCCTCATTAGCTGCGACACGAAGTTCGTTCCCCGATCTGTCAAGAGTTGCCTCGGGGGTCCATGTCGGAGCACGATCTGTTCGACAAATGCTCTTGCAACCGTGTCTGCCTTCTGATCTGGGAGTGCTACCGCTTCCGCGTATTTTGAAAGGTGATCGACAAATACTAAAATGTACTTGTTTCCGGAAGTGGTCGTGGGCAAGGGGCCCATTATGTCCATACCTGTCCGCTCGAAGGGAGCCGAAACCTCAGGGAACGGCTGAATTGGAGCTGGTCTTCGTCCCTTGGGTGTTTTTCTTTCGAGACAGGAATGACACTTCGCACAGTAGTCTCTAACATCCTGTCGCATGCCACTCCAAAAGTACAAACGCTCCACACGCCTGCGTGTCTTCGCTACGCCAAAATGACCGGCGCATGGCGCATCGTGAAACGCGCGAAGAACCCTTTCTGTCCACGACCGAGGTATGACGACTCTCTCCCAAGCGGTTTTCTCTGGTCTCCCTTTCCTGGTTGGCCTCGTGCGCCGACACAGGGTGCCGTCTTTGCCAATGAAATAACCTAGCTGTTCGGGGTGAGACGGTGCGCCCTCTAAGCTTTCGATTATTCGCTTCAGGTCAGGATCTTTGCACTGCTCTGTGCGTAATTCGGCGGGGTCGACTACGGGGACAAACTCATCTATAGCTGCCACGGCAGCTGTGCGGCTGAGTGCATCAGCATTCAGATGTGTCTTTCCTGACTTGTGCTCAACTTCAAAGCAGTATTCCTGCAGGTGTAGATTCCATCTAGCGAGTCGCGAGCTAGGGTCCCTGACACTCATCACCCATTTCAGAGGATGGCAGTCTGTGACTAGCTTGAATTTGCGGCCGTAAAGGTAGCATCTGAAGTGCTTTACTGCCCAGACAACGGCGAGGCACTCCCTTTCCGTAGCTCCGTACTTTTGCTCTGTGGGGCTCAGCTGTCGGCTAGCAAAAGCAACGGGATGTTCTTTGCCCTCGATAACCTGAGATAGCACGGCACCCACTGCGAACTTTGACGCATCTGTGGCCATAACGAAGGGCAAATTAAAATCCGGGTGGCGCAACAGCGGTGCATTCATTAGCTTCCTTTTCAGGGCCCCAAAAGCATTCTCCGCATTTTCGTCCCAGCGAAAGGCGACATTTTTGGCTGTTAAGGCGGTGAGCGGCTTAGCGAGCTTGGCGAACTCCTCTATGTGCCTTCGGTAGTAACCGATCAGGCCGAGAAACTGCCGGACCTGGCGGACGCTAGTCGGGGATGGAAAATCCGAGACACACCTTAGTTTCTCAGGGTCCGGTCGCACGCCGTCAGCTGAAACAACGTGCCCGAGGTATTTCACCTCGTTTTTGAGGAATTGGCACTTAGAGGGCTTCAGCTTGAGACCCGCTGCTCTTAGTCGCACCAAAACCTGCTCAATATCGCGCAAATGGTTATCAAAACTGTCACTGTATATGATAATGTCATCCATATACACGAAGCACAGCCTCCCCAGAAGACCTGCCAGGATAACATCAGCGGTTCTCTGCCAGACAGCAGGGCTGTTGGCCAGACCCATCGGCATTCTTTTCCATTCATAGTGCCCTGAGGGCGTGTTGAATGCCGTTTTCTCGGCATCTGCCGGATCCATTGCTATCTGCCAGAATCCCGCCGCCATGTCCACTACCGTGAAGTACCTGGCAGAGCCCAGCTGAGAAAGCGTCTCCTGTATATTGGGGATGGGGTATGGATCGATGCGAGTTACGGCATTTAGTTTGCGGTAGTCCACTACCAATCGATACGAGCCATCTGGCTTTTCCACCAATAGTGCTGGTGCTCCCCAGGGTGACTTTGAGTGTTCGACAATGCCGCGATCAATCAGGCCCTGTACCTGCCGCTCCATCTCCTCACGTTGGGAGTAAGGAATCCTGTACGCACGCTGGTAAACGGGCGATGAAGTGCCGGTTTCTATCCTGTGCTTTATAACGCCACAGCAGCCCAAATCCAGGTTGGACGCGGCGAATACTTCCGAGTAGTCGTTCAGCAAACCAGCCAGAGCCTCACTCTCCCTGGATTTTACGTGAGAAAGATCGAACGACACCTTTGGAGCAGCCGAAGGACTAGCATGCTCTACAGTTGCGAGTACCGTATCGGTGGGCTCACGTTGCTCTATCGCAGAGGTGAAGAAAGCCAATGTTTTGTTCTTGGGAAGGCTCAGTGGCTGCTGGCTACAGTTAACCACCCGTAGGGGCACTCTGTGGGCGTCATTAACTGTCACGAGGCACGCGGCTGCCTTCAGGCCATTGCTGAGAGAGTCGACCGGCTCAAGCACTCCCACGGCGCCGCTCTCTACATCTGAAGGCACAAACGCGTACAAAATGTGCTCCGACCAAGGAAGGACGACCGCCTCCTCGACCAGCCGGACGGCAACCCGCGAATATACCTTCTCCAATGATCCCACTGTTTGACGGGTGTCAATATCGGTAATGCGAATCTCAGCCCCTCTCCTGTTCAAAAACGGAACTTTTGAGCCGCCCGCATTAACCTCTTCCTCAGAGAATGAGACTACTATCTTCCCTTTTCTCAAAAAATCCTGCCCTAATATACCTGACACTCCGTTTGGCAGAGACACCGTGTCCGGGCATACGTAGCAGGGGTGCTCCAATGCAATTCCGCCGAGAGAGAAGTGTAACCGGTAGAGTCCACTTATGCCAAGAGGATCCCCCGTTATGCCTACAAATTTGGTTGCCATACCACCAGACGCTTCCAACACCTCGCGGTCCCCCTTCCTTCGAAGCGTGTTAAAACTGCTCTCCTTAAGCAATGTCACCTTTGACCCCGTATCTATCAACAATTCCATACAACAACCATTTAACTTGCAACGCACAACAGGGCATGCCTCGTCGGCCACACAAACTACTACCACCTCATCATCTACTGCTCCCTCCCCACGCTCCTCAGGCTGGGGAGGACTAACTAGTTTTTTGACTCGGTATCTGGAGCCCCGCTGTAGGCTTGCTTAGGGCGTGTCTCGCCTGCTTCTCTTTGTGGCTCCCCACGGCGCACGTTTTGGCAGAACCTGGCGATGTGTCCGCGACCCTGGCAAGCGAAGCATACGATTTCTTCAAAATCTCGCATACCGCGCCTGTAGCTTTGTGGCGGTCTCCGGTTTCCAGCGACTGGGCGCTGTTGAGCGCGCGCTTCAACCTGGCGTTCTACCTGCTGAGTTAGCAGCTGTTCCAAGCGATCTAACCGCTCTGTCAAGAGAGCAACCTCAGGGTTGAGCACCGCTCTCTCTATGACGCGTACTCTCGCTGCGGCTGTCGTTAACGCCTCATTTCGTTCCTCATCCAATGCGGCCTCCACGGCTTGGTCGAAATTGCTCGGCTTGCGCGAGAGCACGAACCGGCGCACGGGGTCTTGCAGACCAGCCACGAACAAAGCGGTCATTTCCTCTTTAAGTATATCCTCCGCGTATTTCTTCCTTAGCTGGTCTCCTTCCTCCTCCCTGCTTAACGTATCGCGTGCTAGGCGCTGAAGCCGCGACGCAAATGTTCGCACGTCCTCCCCTACCATCTGTCCGGCGTCACGGAACCTCTGTACCCGCACGTGACGTGGTTCAGTGTCGAAATGCTCAAACGCGAGCTTCTTAAATTCCGCAAATGATTTTGTGGATTTTACTTTTTCGTCTCGCCAGGCAAAATCATGAGCAGCTCCTGCCATCTTACACCTCGCCATTCCCAGCATTTGAGCATCGGACCATCCCCCCATTTTCCCAATCTCTTCTAGCATGGAAAAGAAATCGCAGATTGGAACCCCTGTCTTATCTCCCGTAAACGTCGGAATGACGCTTCCTAATGCCAGCATGCTTGCTCCGAGCGACGGCTGTGGAGTGGGAGCTCCCTCAGATACAGTCATTTTTTTTTTCAAGCCCTCCAGTGCCTCAAGCCTCTCAAATGGGGGTAAAAGTCCCACAATCAGTCCCGTGATTCCCTTTTGATTACAATTTTGAAGTCATGAATGTCACAGCATTCAGAGGACATTTGCTTTTGAGACCCCACTTCTGACACCAGTGTGATGACCCCCATAATGCGCAGGTCCACACGGGACGGAGAGGCAAAGAGACACCGTATGGCTCAGTTTAAACAAACAGGTATATTCAATAATTACACATGGTTAAGGTTATACATCAGAGGCTGGGGCGTCCGAGCTTACGTGCCGACGACTTCATGGGGGCGATGGAGTGGCTCCGGAGTTGGGCTCGAGCGGTTGCTGGCAGAAGCTGCACGCCGACGGGCTTCGGCGCTGAAGGCCCTCTTGGCGAACGATGTCGTCCTGAGCGTGCTTGCAGTAGAATTTCAATAGTCGTCCGTTTCTTCGAGGATGGTTCACAAACCCTTCCTCCAGTGTCGCCCGGCCCGGAAGATGAACAGGAGGCGAGCTTGTAGATGATGACAGCAGAGCACAATTTTACAACATACATATACAGAGAGCCAAACTGGAAAAAGCAGAACTGAATCTACAAAAGAACAAACTTTGCACCACTTCACTCATCGACCGGGCAGGTCAGTGCCTAAGCAGCATCACATCACATGCCAAGCATGGAGCCCCAGCTCAGACTGGACTGCATCCGTTTACATGCGCTTTTAAGCACTTGATTAACAAAGGACTAAGGGCGGTCATTTCCAGTGGCCCGCCCAAAGCATCAATTCTCCAATCCAAAATAACATGCGAGATGGGGACCACCCCTTGGGCTGGGCTTAGCCTCGAACCCAGAGTCTGTTAACAATACAAACTAAATAAACAACAAAAACGCCACCACTCTCTCTCAAATGAGAGTATACACAGGCTCTCTCTTCGGAGCTAATTCACTAGCGCCTGTCTTTCCACATTCTTGGCGAGTACTACCTGTCCGCCATGACAGGTGTCCGTCGCGGCCCTTCTGGGAAGCTGTGGGTGCCTTCCCGGCGATAGCCCACGACAAAGGGGGGGGGGGGGGAGGGAAAGAATGTCGTCTTCGCGGTATCGCATAGCGTCGGCTGTGGTACGGCGCGCTCTGGCCCGCTGACAGCTCCCTTGTCCTGGAATGTAACCGGAAATTGGGGAGGATAAAGCCTGTTTCCCCGGGGCGGCGGCGGGACCGGTTTTTCTGGTCGTCACTCAAAGAGCATGGCTGGGTAATTGATGATGCCGCTGTCACGGGTCTCCGTCTACGCCGCGCCGTCGAACGTGGATCCTCGTAGCACACACGGAATGTCACAATGTAATACCCTATAAAGAGTCCTAAGGGTTAATAAATGATGAATAATGAAGAAGAAATGTAATCCGGATGTGCAGAGATTTCAAAGGCTGTTGGAAGGCTTAGCAATGGGAGAGAGATGACCATATAGTTAGCAACAATGCGAGGAGTGGTGGCAAAGTGGTTATGGTGCTGGGTTTCTCACCCGAAAGAAGCAGTTTCAATCCTGGCCCCGGCGACAAATTTCGTTGGAGACGAAATTCTGCAGGCCCGTGTGCTGTGCGATGTCAGTGCATGTTAAAGAACTCCAATTGGTCGAATTTTCCGGAGCCTTTCAATACGGCATCTCTCATACCATGAGTCGATTTGGGACGTCAAACCACCATAAACCAAACCAAACCATTGGGAGCTCATAATGCCGTCCTCATTATTGCCTGAAATTCAAACGTTTGGTTGCTAATCTCACGCACCTAACATCCTTTTGCCTGTAGCAAGTAAGCTAAAGAAGAAAAAAGAAGCTTAGATGCAGAATTGAGTGATCCAGAACATAAGTACTGTCATCCCAATCGAAGAGGGAGACACAAATTTAAGCAGGGGAAAACAGTTTGACATCCAGATTTCTAGCCAGTAGCTTGAAATGGCGTCTTCCATGCGAAAACTGACGGTATTTTCACTGGTGCTAAATTTAAATGGCAATTTTCCAGCTAAATGTGAGTGTATGAATGAGATTTCCAGCTGGATGCAGAAACTGTTGTAGATGCACTCGACTTCTAGGCTTTCCACTAGTCTCTGCAGGTTACGGTTATGAATCCTTGCGGAAATTAGAGCAGAAGTGCTGTAATATTTCCAGGCCCAGAATGGACTGTGAGGCTATCTTTTTTAAGGACGCACAGTTCGTATCCTAAAATAAAAGCGAGTTAATAGCAGCTGCCATAAAAAACCAGTCCTCTAATTTTCCTCACGCTTGCTCGTTTTCTCACGTAAAAACCATTCAACAATTCCAATGTCGCTTGGCGCCAGCTCCTGTTGAACGAAACCCAAGAGGCGTTCGAGTGGTTCTTGCAGTAGGAATTGAAGCTTTTCTTCAGAATTGGCGAGTAATCACAGTTTCTTGTCTAAGCGGTGAATTATTTTGCAGGTCAAGCATAATAGAAAACGAGTGGTGCCATTTCGAGTGTCTTTTTTGGCAGATCAGGCCGTCGCACTTTCAATTTTCTCTGAAATACTTTTGGTGATGTTTGATGGGTATATTTCACCCTGACCGGTATTTTTTTAGCATTCCATGCCTCGAGAGGAAACCAGAAGGACAGTTCTTCTCCAAGGTTCTTGCTTTTTAAGGCTCTCTAATCTCTACTCTCACAACCAAGAAAAAATATGAAGCACAGAGCATGAATTTGGAGACACCGTAATCACAGACGTATGTAACAAGCTCACATAGTAGATGACGACGCTATTTTCGTCATCAAGAAGTGCAATTTTTTCTCTCGAAAACCGCGAACGGCTGGTCAGCAGGACAGTGCTGGCTGCCAAGTTTAATGGAGCCCTAGACTGAGTGATCACCCACAAATAACTCGTTCTTATCCAACTTTTTTTCCTCCACTTCCTAGCCGGATGAACACATCTATTTCCTTTAGCACACAGTATGCTGGTTATGTGTTGGGTGTTAACAGGCGCCCTTTTTTGAACTCCGGACTAACTGCGCAGTAATACAAAACGGCACCTCTAGAATGCTAAGACCATTATGTCTCACCTTATGGGATAAACAGCGGGTATGTGTGTACCGTGAGCAATCGGAGAAACCTAAAAATCCCGTCTGGCCACACTAGATTCTCTGTTCAGGGAGCCGTGTTAACGGCTATAACTACTTGTTTTTGTGGAACTTCATATTGAAAGGTACGAGTTGTGCTAGAATGATTCTGATTTTTTTTATGGACAATACATGCTACTGCCCGTGGGGCATGACAAAAGGAGGTAGTTAGTTTCCTGGCGAGGCCCTGGCCCCACTGTGCGCAACAGCCACCCGTAAATAATAAATGCAGATAGTGCGCATTCAACTAGGTACAACAGTAATCACCGTACAGAAATACACATGACACATTGTACGCAAATAAAGAAATAAGAACACAATAACATTACAATTAAATATCTGGGTTAGTCATATTCTGCATATAATTTGAAATAAAAAAGAGATTCACTTCGTACAAATATAAAGAAATCTGAACACAATAACGTTGCAATTATATATCTAGGTTAGTCATCATCTGCACATTATTTGAAGTAAAAAATTAATGTGTTCTGCTTTTGAATGTTCGCATATGTTGCACAGATTCTATCGATGTCGAGGATATCAGGATAATTATTACATAATTTTATTATTTGCTGATCAAGTGTCTGTTTACCATGATTTGTCCGTGGTTTGTATACAGCAATGAAAGTCCTACGCAAATTGTGACCAGTTTATCTATTCATATAGTGATCACAAAATCTGCTGTAGTTGTTTGACACTTCAGAAAATATGTTCACAGATAGCTTCTGTTTGTATATCTCGTGAAAAGGTAGAATGTTATGTGTTCTTATGAACGTTACAGTGTCTAAATTTTCTTTATATAATGTTCTACCTGCCTTTCGCAGTAGTGCCAACGGTCTATCATTATTAGTCTTAATTCCGGTTCCCCATACCGAGGAACAACAATTAAATTGGAAGTGCACAAGTGAGAAAAAGAAAGTTGCTTTTTGAACCTTGCAGGCATAATATTTCGAAGGCGGCTTAACATTGCAATGCGCATTACTACTTTCATTGTTACATTTTTTACATGATAGCACCATGTTAGGTTCTACTGACAAGTAACACCTAAGAATAAATAATGGTCTACGCGCTCAAGCAAAGAATATTTTTAGTACAGGTTTATATTGAGAACAATGGGCTTGTTTTTTGCAAAAAATGTCAAGTATTTTGTTTTCTTTTTATATATTTGAAGCTCGTTTGTAGATACCCATATACTAGGCTTATGCAGCCATGCGTTTTACGTGACCTGAAGCTCCTCAAGACTCTTCGAAAAAAAAAAAACTTCTATCATCAGCGTACAGCAACATTTCGCTCACTGACAAAATGTAATTTCGTTTATATAAGCAATGAATAAAAGCGGGCCAAGTATAGAGCCCTGAGGAACGCCGCATTTGATGTTACCGTTCCCCGATACAATGCCATGTATGGATGTGAACTGAGCCCTCGAATGTAGATAGCTGCGTAACAGACTTGGTGCTGTGTCTCTAAAGCCATATGTTTCAAACTTACTGAATAAGATATTGACACAGTGCATTCCGCATGTTCGCTTAGCGCTGACCTGAAGCACGCGCCGCCTCAAAAAAAGGAAGTGGAAATGACAGCGATCTGGAGCTGTGGTAAAGACGTTCGTCGAAGCCTGCTGCTGTCTCGTGTAATCAGCGATCTCCCGCATTCACGCGTGACATCTTGTTGGAGGTGCTGGGTGTCGATCCCAGTGCCATTCTGGTTCAAATCCACAGTAGTCGAGAACGAGTCATCGCTTATGCCAGCCGCTCTTTGTCTCACTCTGAAAATAACTACTCAGCATCTGATAAAGAGTGTCTAGAGACAGTGTGGGCGACGTCGAAATTTCGACCCTGCCTTTATGGAGAACGTTTTACTGTAGTTACGGACCATCATGCCTTGTGTTGGCTGGCAACCCTCAAAGATCCGTGAGCCGGCCTTGTCAGATTCAGTCTGCGCCTTCAAGAATACGAAATGACAGTGGCGTACAAGTCCGGCCGGAAGCACTCGGACGCCAATTGCCTCTCGCGTGCCCCAGTCGAATCCCCAACGGAGGACTGTAACTACCACGACGACCTCACCTTAAATACGATCAGTGCAACGAGCCTCGCTGAAAAACAATACGCCGACCCTGAACTTCGGCACCTCATGGAGTTTCTTAACGGTACCAACCCGACTGTCCCGAAGGCTTCCAAGCGCTCGGTAGTGTCACTCTGCAATCGCCGTGGTGTCCTCGTGGAGAAAAATTTCGCCGCAAACAATCAGCAATACCTTATTGTCATACCGACGAGCTTACGTGACGAAATAGTTCAAGATTCGCACGATGAACCGACTTCTGGACATTTGGGTGTAGTCCGCACGCTTGCCAGGATCAAAGAGGAGTATTACTGGTCCCGCCTTCAGTCGGACATTACAAACAATGTCATAGCGTGCCGAGGCTGTCAGCATCGCAAAGTGCCCTCAACAAAACCAGCTGGATTCTTGAAGCCTATAGTACCACCATCGCGGCCTTTCCAGCAGATCGGGATAGACATGCTGGGCTCATTCCCTCTTTCTCATTCGGGAAACAAGTAGGTCATTGTGGCAACTGACTACCTGACACGATACGCGTAAACATCAGCTCTGCCAAGCGCCACAGTCCTTGATGTGGCAAAATTTTTCATCCATCAGATCGTTTTGCGTCACAGTGCACCGGAGATCCTAATCACCGAGAGGGGTACAGCATTCATGGCTGACCGCCTACAGCAGATTTTACGCCACAGTCATACAGACCATCGAAAGACGACATCCTACCACTCTCAGACGACCGGTTTAACGGAACGACTAAACAAAACTCTAGGTGACATGCTCTCAATGTATGTCGACGTTCAGCACTGAACATAGGACGAAATGCTCCCGTACGCCACCTTCGCATGCAATATGGCCGTACAGGAAACGACAAACATGCCACCGTTCCACCTCAACTATGAGGTCGTTTCTGACTGATTTCGGAAGTCTCGGCGCTCCCTGCACCCTGATGTGGTACACGTTGTCCGTCTCAAGCCTTACTACGAGCGGTAGCGGTAGAGCTGGACTTTCGCGCGCACATCATGCTTCCCCTAGTGAACTTTTTTTTAAACACACAGGCTACGCATCGGGACGATGCTCTTTCTTTCTGGAGGGCCAGTGACAACGTGCATTCCGCATGTTCGCTTAGCGCAGACCTGAAGCACGCGCCGCCTAAAAAAGAGGAAGTGGAAGTGACAACGATCAAGTGACTGCGATCTGGAGCTGTGGTCAAGACGTTCGTCGAAGCCCGCCGCTGTCTCTTGTGATCAGTGATATCCTGCATTCACGCGTGACAAAATGATGTTGTATAGAATCGCATACCTTCAAAAAATCTAAGTTACGTTCCAATTGTAAATAACCCACTTCAATGCTCCGAATGATTTTGTCTTTAATACGCAGGATTGCCATTTCGGTGGACTTGACTTCTTGAAATTCATATTGCTGTTCAACCATTACTTTCCTTCACGATAAAAAGGTACTAAACCATTTATATAGTTCACACTCTGCGACTTTGGAGAACAGTGAAAATGAACTCTAGTTTTGCCAGCCGCCGCGGTGGTGGAGTGGTTATGGCGCTGGCTGCTGGCCCGAAAGACGCGGTTTCGATCCCAGCCGCGGCGGTTGAATTTCGATGGAGGCGAAATTCTAGAAGCCCCTGTACTGTGCGATGTCAGCGCACGTTAAATAACCCCAGGTGGTCGAAACCTCCAGAGCCCTTCATTACGGCGTCCCTCATAGCCTGACTCGCTTTGGGACGTTAAAACCCCATAAACCATAGTTTTTTGCCTTCTTTCGACAGCTTAATGTGCCATTACGCGTGTTATACGTTCCGAATAAAATAACGTTATTATGCTTTCAACTACGGCAACTATCAAAACAGTGGGCTTTCTTGTATTTTTAAGAGGAGCTGTGGAAGCTTCTTATTCCGCCACCTTACTTTCAGTGTCCTTTTCATCGCTTCAAATTGTTGCTCAGTGTTTTCGCCCATGTGAAAACACCTCCTCCCCCCTTCCCCCTCAGAATTAAGTTTTGAACTATGTTTGGGAAAAATATAAGTTCCACGTGGAAGTAGTTACGATGCACGTACCAAACGCAGGATGTAAATGCTGTGTTTTTTTAAACTTTTACTACTGGCGGAAACGTGTTGTTGCAATAACCGTGCATTGAATCGCCTTTGAGCTACAATAATAGTTACGTAAACAGTGTGTTGTACGTCACTGACGCAATTTACTTGCGAATAGTTGTCGGCAGTGGCGTTCGAAGCACCCGTACAAGAAGAAATTATGAGCTTAAGTCATAAGCAGTAATATACGAAATGTGAACGTTGTATCTTCGATGAAGTTGAAAGCAAACACTAAAAAAAGCAGGAAATATTTGAAGCTCTGTGGACCTATAAGTAGTTGCTTATGCTTGTGTATCTTATTCCGGCTGGGTCACTAATAGTGCACTACTGCTCACTCTGTAATCACAAAACACCCCACCACACAATGATAAAGAGCTTTCTTTACATTAATGCCACAATTTATTGTAATTTAAGAATTGGAAAGTGACAACAGAAATTCACAGCAACACATGATAAACACATTTGTCCTGCAATGTCTCTTCTGTTTGCTGGAAGCGGCGTGACATATGTGGCTTAAGAAGCAGCTGCATACCAAATAATGAGGATTGCGGACGAACGGTGGCGCACAAGAGGCCGACATGGCTGATAGCAACCAAAAAATCAGTTGTGCTTTCGTCCCGTGAACGTGAACTTGTTGTGTGTTGTAGAAATCTATATTTACTTCTACACCGCAGATGCTTCGGCCGGGAGCATTAGCGCCTTTTTTAACCGCCGCCTGGATTATCACGTCGATGCTCCCGCGATTGTTCTTCCTCAGCTTGAAGTTGGGCGCTTGCTCCAACTTGGGATCCACAACACAGTGGACGGGCTGAGGCACACAGAACAAGCCAAACTGATAGGCGGCCGGTGAAAGCGCCGGCAGAAAAGCCCTTTGGCTCGCGCTGCTCCCCATCGCCGAAAGCAGAGTGGATATGTAAGATGCATGAAAAAATATTCTGATGGTTAAGACGCTCCCAAAAATATAAATTGGGATTATAATTAGTTATGGAGGAAAAACGCTAAGGCGCCCGTGGGCTGTGCAATGTCAGTGCACGTTAAAGATCACCAGGTGGTCGAAATTATTCCGGAGCCCTCCACTACGGCAGCTCTCTCTTCCTTTCTTCTTTCACTCCCTCCTTTACCCTTCCCTTACGGCGCGGTTCAGGTGTCCAACGATATATGAGACAGATACTGCGCCATTTCCTTTACCCCAAAAAAACAATTATTATTATTATAATTAGGGGAGGCTAGACCCAGGCCAAAATTTATTCACAATTTCTAGGTAATAACGCAGGCGTGTACTGCATGGATGCAGTGGGTCAAAGCGTGTAGGCAATCTGCATGGTTGCGGTGTTGCTCGAGTGAAGACAGGTGAACGGGTTCTCGGTAAAAACTAGCGACGCGCTATTACTGGAGAAAGCGGTGATCGCACTCCCAGCCAACCGCTCCGATGCATCGTACATACTGTCGGACTCGCGGCAAGCCTGCTGAAATTACGTGCGGGATAGGACAGCGTCACACTCCCGCAGAATACTGTTGGCGAGTGCAAGCAATTCGCTTTCGGTTACTAGTAAAAAACCAATTTTAATGGGTTTCCACTCACCAGGACGTGAACGGGAACAAGGCCGCCCGAGCTTTCCTTCCCCGTGGGTCCGAGCAACACCCCATTCAGCCTCAGCACAAACAAATTCCCCTGATTTCGTACGGTGAGATTACAAAACACAGAAGAAGCCTATGCAGGAGGGTGCTGTTGAGACCCGCCTGAGTCTCATCAGAACCGAGGAGTGCTACCTAACACGACTTTTTTTTAAGCGAAATTTATTGCCCCAGGACATCAATGATGGGTGAAGGTGTGATTAATGGTGTAGTAGAGATTAAATGAATAGAAAAAGGTTAGCTGATTTGATGAAGTCTAGTAGAGAACGATGGTACGGTCCCCTCGTCCAGGCAGTGTAAGAAGCAGGGTTGCTTGGTGAAATACCTGCTACCATCAGGTGTCGGATCCTTGTAGGCTTGAGAGCTGGGCAGTCCCACAGTAAGTTATGTATGTCGGCTTCAATGTTCTCGTGTTTACATATCGAACACCCTGGCCGAGGAAACAAATCTCGGTACTGAGGCTACTTCCAAGTGACGGCTTGTGTGAGGGCAATCCCGACCCGAATCCTCCTGAGCGCAACCTCCTCTGCACGGGTAAGACCGCGGGGGAGTGTTACCGCACACGGAGGGATGAGAGCACGTGTGCGGCGCCGGAGGAGTTCCTTTCTTGATGAAAGGAGGGCAAAATTGTCCAAATGAAGGAGCCGAGGCGGTGATGAGTTTGTATTCGCAAGGCGGGTCCCTAAATTTGCCTGGCTTTGAAAGGTCAGCAGATCCCGTGGGACCCACTCAATACGTACTGGCTGCGGGATGCGTGCCGCGAGCCAGCGGATGTCCTGACATATCGTTGGACAACGGCTAACACGTCTTAACAACCGGACAACTTGAAGGGCGTCAGTGCAGATGACAACGCGGGCCGCAGGGAGCATAGTTATGTCGGCCACGGAGCAGAGTGCTTCTTGAACTGCAACGAGCTCAGCACAAAAGGGCGAAGGGGGTTCCGTAAGCTGAAACCAAGAGGTTTGATTCAGGGCAGGTCAGCACGGGCAGTAGACAGCTGTTGTTGCTTTGCAGTCTTGTATACTTGCGTCTGCGTAGACAACAATGGATCCGTTAGGCAGGGAAGCATCTTGTTCCTCAAATTTCTGGCGAAGCAACGATGCCGATTTATCAGGTGTTGGCCGGCGATTATCCGTTGGCTTGTTGTCGCTGAGCTGTACAAACTTCCATGGGGAAGAACTGGCTTTGGCGGCTGAAGAATGGAGTGTGACATTGCATAAGTCCTGAGTGCATGCGTGGAGTGCGATAGACTGGCCTTACGGCTGCGCGCTTCACGGCGCTGGTGCACCAGCTCATCAATGGTATTGAGCTGCGCATTCTCTTGTAAAGCTATGACCGGTGTGATGCGTGGACGGCACGTAATGGTCCTCATAGCCTTTCGGTTCACGGCTTCAAGGCGATCCTATTGGACTCTTGTAAGATGTTGAAACGAAGCTTGACTTAAATTCGACTTAAACACGACTTCAATTCGGATCTTTCATAAATCCCGCCACATTAAAACACGACAACCTCAGATTCAAGAGAAGGCGCAAATTCTGCAGGCAGTATGCTGACCTATACCACATGGTGTGGGCCTGCCAGTTAATTACAAATATAGACAGTATAGGCCAGCCAACTAGGGAAGGCTTGGAGGCGAAACTTCCCAGCCCGAACCTCGGGGCCCAGCGGGCCGTCGTCCAGAGGTCTCGGGCAGAGGCGGCGGCTGTTTGCGTCCCTGAATACGCCTTGCCAGTAAGCGCAAAAATCCTCCCCAAATCCCTTTTCCAAATCATTATAGTGTTTCAGTAACCGTTTTCTCCTGCTCCTCCTCGGGCTACACCACGAAAGCGGGATACTTCATATAATGATAATTTACCCATTTAGATACTTCAGATAATGATTATTTACCCTTTTATTGTTAGTGTTTCTGTTAAAAATCGCGTTAACATAACGTCACGAAGCCATGCTTCTTATCTGTGTAAGTTCATTATTGGCCGCTTCACTCGCATGAACTCCAAAATATAAGAACAATATAAACAGTCCGGCGTCATTGACTGTTTTCGCGAAGTTGATCTCGAGTAAATACTTCATGGCCGTCACTTTCTGGGTGAACATTTACGCGACAACTGCAAGGAAGTCCCACTACGATATACTCAGACACATCGAAAAGTTTGACAAAGTCACGTTCTTCTTTTTTAATGCAATCCACGGATACCTTGAAGGGAAAGGTGCGTCAGGTGTTTAGCATAACGAGGACCTTAAAACTGCCTCCAAAGACGCCACGAATAACAGCAGACGGGAAAAACGAGTTCCCTCGCTGTCTGCGCTTCCAAAGATCTTCCCGTCAGTCGGCATCGGAGGCCTTATGCATGAAGTGTAGCAAATATTCTTACTCTCCACCTTTTTTACGAATGACGCTGAAGCTTCTTATAACGCGTAGAATTGCATTCGGAGTTGAACATCATCATCATCATCATCAGCCTGACTACGCCCACTACATGCACGGCGAGACCATCTGCACCTTTCGCCACCACGCAGGAAATTGCCCGCTTCCACGGTTTCACAATGAACGTGCAGCGACCATGACCAGGGCAACAACTGCTATAGAGGAATGCTGACTTGTGCCAGTTAGACATTATACCCAGCGATCTGTCCGGCTCTCCGTCGCAATGTACCCTACACTTTGCACACACAGCAACAGTGCGAATAAGTATATTGAATTCAATGGGGATC
>JARKHS020026073.1:0-23149 GCA_030143305.2 Amblyomma americanum
TTTCGCAAGCGCTAACAGAACACGGACAAAGAAGGAACAGACAGGGCGGGCGCTACCAATTTCGCAAGAGTGGCGGGTTGGGCTAATTGGTGCACGTTTGTCATTTTTCGCAAGCGCTAACAGAACACGGACAAAGAAGGAACAGACAGGGCGGACGCTACCAATTTCGCAAGAGTGGCGGGTTGGGCTAATTGGTGCACGTTTGTCATTTTTCGCAAGCGCTAACAGAACACGGACAAAGAAGGAACAGACAGGGCGGGCGATACCAATTTCGCCAGAGTGGCGGGTTGGGCTAATTGATGCACGTTTGTCATTTTTCGCAAGCGCTAATAGAACACGGACAAAGAAGGAAAAGACAGGGCGGGCGATACCAATTTCGCCAGAGTGGCGGGTTGGGCTAATTGGTGCACGTTTGTCATTTTTCGCAAGCGCTAACAGAACACAGACAAAGAAGGAACAGATAGGGCGGGCGCTACCAATTTCGCAAGAGTTGCGGGTTGGGCTAATTTGTGCACGTTTGTCATTTTTCGCAAGCGCTAACAGAACACGGACAAAGAAGGAACAGACAGGGCGGACGCTACCAATTTCGCAAGAGTGGCGGGTTGGGCTAATTGGTGCACGTTTGTCATTTTTCGCAAGCGCTAACAGAACACGGACAAAGAAGGAACAGACAGGGCGGGCGCTACCAATTTCGCCAGAGTGGCGGGTTGGGTAATTGGTGCACGTTTGTCATTTTTCGCAAGCGCTAACAGAACACGGACAAAGAAGGAACAGACAGGGCGGGCGCTACCAATTTCGCCAGAGTGGCGGGTTGGGCTAATTGGTGCACGTTTGTCATTTTTCGCAAGCGCTAACAGAACACGGACAAAGAAGGAACAGACAGGGCGGACGCTACCAATTTCGCAAGAGTGGCGGGTTGGGCTAATTGGTGCACGTTTGCCATTTTTCGCAAGCGCTAATAGAAAACGGACAAAGAAAAAACAGACAGGGCGGGCGATACCAATTTCGCCAGAGTGGCGGGTTGGGTTAATTGATGCACGTTTGTCATTTTTCGCAAGCGCCAATAGAACACGGACAAAGAAGGAACAGACAGGGCAGGCGCTACCAATTTCGCAAGAGTGGCGGGTTGGGCTAATTGGTGCATGTTTGTCATTTTTCGCAAGCGCTAACAGAACACGGACAAAGAAGGAACAGACAGGGCGGGCGATACCAATTTCGCCAGGGTGGTGGGTTGGGCTAATTGTTGCACGTTTGTCATTTTTCGCAAGCGCTAACAGAACACGGACAAAGAAGGAACCGACAGGGCGGGCGATTTCAATTTCGCCAGAGTGGCGAGTCGGGCTAATTGGTGCACGCTTGTCATTTTTCGCAAGCGCTAACAGAACACGGACAAAGAAGGAACAGACAGGGCGGGCGCTACCAATTTCGCAAGAGTGGCGGGTTGGGCTAATTGGTGCATGTTTGTCATTTTTCGCAAGCGCTAACAGAACACGGACAAAGAAGGAACAGACAGGGCAGGCGATACCAATTTCGCTAGAGTGGCGGGCTGGGGTAATTAGTGCACGTTTGTCATTTTTTGCAAGCGCTAGCAGAACACGGACAAAGAAGGAATAGACAGGGCGGGCGATACCAATTTCGCCAGGGTGGTGGGTTGGGCTAATTGTTGCACGTTTGTCGATTTTCGCAAAAGATGACAGAACACGGACAAAGAAGGAACAGACAGGGCGGGCGATACCAATTTCGCAAGAGTGGCGGGTTGGGCTAATTGGTGCACGTTTGTCATTTTTCCCAAGCGCTAAACGAACACGGACAAAGAAGGAACAGACAATGCGGGCGCTACAAAGTTCGAAAGAGTGGCGGGTCGGGCTAATTGGTGCACGTTTGTCATTTTTCGCAAACGCTAACAGAACACAAAGAAGGAACAGACAGGGCGGGCGCTACCAATTTCCCCAGAGTGGCGGGTTGGGCTAATTGGTGCACGTTTGCCATTTTTCGCAAGCGCTAATAGAACACGGACGAAGAAAAAACAGATAGGGCGGGCGATACCAATTTCGCCACAGTGGCGGGTTGGGTTAATTGGTGCACGTTTGTCATTTTTCGCAAGCGCTAATAGAACACGGACAAAGAAGGAACAGACAGGGCGGACGCTACCAATTTCGCTAGAGTGGCGGGTTGGGCTAATTGGTGCACGTTTGCCATTTTTTGCAAGCGCTACTAGAAAACGGACAAAGAAAAAACAGACAGGGCGGGCGCTACCAATTTCCCCAGAGTGGCGGGTTGGGCTAATTGGTGCACGTTTGCCATTTTTCGCAAGCGCTAACAGAACACGGACAAAGAAGGAACAGACAGGGCAGGCGATACCAATTTCACTAGAGTGGCGGGCTGGGGTAATTGATGCACGTTTGTCATTTTTCGCAAGCGCTAATAGAACACGGACAAAGAAGGAACAGACAGGGCGGACGCTACCAATTTCGCTAGAGTGGCGGGTTGGGCTAATTGGTGCACGTTTGCCATTTTTCGCAAGCGCTAACAGAACACGGACAAAGAAGGAACAGACAGGGCGGACGCTACCAATTTCGCACGAGTGGCGAGTCAGGCTAATTGGTGCACGCTTGTCATTTTTCGCAAGCGCTAACAGACCAGAAACAAAGAAGGAACAGACAGTACGGGCGATACCAATTTCGCCAGAGTGGCGGGTTGGGCTAATTGGTGCACGTTTGTCGTTTTCGCAAGCGCTAACAGAACACGGACAAAGAAGGAACAGACAGGGCGGGCGATACCAATTTCGCCAGAGTGGCGGGTTGGGCTAATTGGTGCACGTTTGTCATTTTTCGCAAGCGCTAATAGAACACGGATAAAGAAAAAAAGACAGGGCGGGCGATACCAATTTCGCCAGAGTGGCGGGTTGGGCTAATTGGTGCACGTTTGTCATTTTTCGCAAGCGCTAACAGAACACAGACAAAGAAGGAACAGATAGGGCGGGCGCTACCAATTTCGCAAGAGTTGCGGGTTGGGCTAATTTGTGCACGTTTGTCATTTTTCGCAAGCGCTAACAGAACACGGACAAAGAAGGAACAGACAGGGCGGACGCTACCAATTTCGCAAGAGTGGCGGGTTGGGCTAATTGGTGCACGTTTGCCATTTTTCGCAAGCGCTAATAGAACACGGACAAAGAAAAAACAGACAGGGCGGGCGATACCAATTTCGCCAGAGTGGCGGGTTGGGTTAATTGGTGCACGTTTGTCATTTTTCGCAAGCGCTAATAGAACACGGACAAAGAAGGAACAGACAGGGCGCGCGCTACCAATTTCGCAAGAGTGGCGGGTTGGGCTAATTGGTGCATGTTTGTCATTTTTCGCAAGCGCTAACAGAACATCGGACAAAGAAGGAACAGACAGGGCAGGCGATACCAATTTCACTAGAGTGGCGGGCTGGGGTAATTGATGCACGTTTGTCATTTTTTGCAAGCGCCAGCAGAACACGGACAAAGAAGGAACAGACAGGGCGGGCGATACCAATTTCGCCAGGGTGGTGGGTTGGGCTAATTGTTGCACGTTTGTCGTTTTTCGCAAAAGCTGACAGAACACGGACAAAGAAGGAACAGACAGGGCGGGCGATACCAATTTCGCAAGAGTGGCGGGTGGGGCTAATTGGTGCACGTTTTTCATTTTTCGCAAGCGCTAACAGAACGCGGAAAAAGAAGGAACAGACAATGCGAGGGCTACCAATTTCGCCAGAGTGGCAGGTTGGGGTAATTGGTGCACGTTTGTCATATTTCGCAAGCGCTAACAGAACACGGACAAAGAAGGAAGAGACAATGCGGGCGCTGCCAATTTCGCCAGAGTGGCAAATTGGGCTAATTGGTGCACGTTATTCATTTTTCGCAAGCGCTAACAGAACACGGACAAAGAAGGAACAGACAGGGCGGACGCTACCAATTTCGCAAGAGTGGCGGGTTGGGCTAATTGGTGCACGTTTGCCATTTTTCGCAAGCGCTAATAGAAAACGGACAAAGAAAAAACAGACAGGGCGGGCGATACCAATTTCGCCAGAGTGGCGGGTTGGGTTAATTGATGCACGTTTGTCATTTTTCGCAAGCGCCAATAGAACACGGACAAAGAAGGAACAGACAGGGCAGGCGCTACCAATTTCGCAAGAGTGGCGGGTTGGGCTAATTGGTGCATGTTTGTCATTTTTCGCAAGCGCTAACAGAACACGGACAAAAAAGGAACAGACAGGGCGGGCGATACCAATTTCGCCAGGGTGGTGGGTTGGGCTAATTGTTGCACGTTTGTCATTTTTCGCAAGCGCTAACAGAACACGGACAAAGAAGGAACCGACAGGGCGGGCGATTTCAATTTCGCCAGAGTGGCGAGTCGGGCTAATTGGTGCACGCTTGTCATTTTTCGCAAGCGCTAACAGAACACGGACAAAGAAGGAACAGACAGGGCGGGCGCTACCAATTTCGCAAGAGTGGCGGGTTGGGCTAATTGGTGCATGTTTGTCATTTTTCGCAAGCGCTAACAGAACACGGACAAAGAAGGAACAGACAGGGCAGGCGATACCAATTTCGCTAGAGTGGCGGGCTGGGGTAATTAGTGCACGTTTGTCATTTTTTGCAAGCGCTAGCAGAACACGGACAAAGAAGGAATAGACAGGGCGGGCGATACCAATTTCGCCAGGGTGGTGGGTTGGGCTAATTGTTGCACGTTTGTCGATTTTCGCAAAAGATGACAGAACACGGACAAAGAAGGAACAGACAGGGCGGGCGATACCAATTTCGCAAGAGTGGCGGGTTGGGCTAATTGGTGCACGTTTGTCATTTTTCCCAAGCGCTAAACGAACACGGACAAAGAAGGAACAGACAATGCGGGCGCTACAAAGTTCGAAAGAGTGGCGGGTCGGGCTAATTGGTGCACGTTTGTCATTTTTCGCAAACGCTAACAGAACACAAAGAAGGAACAGACAGGGCGGGCGCTACCAATTTCCCCAGAGTGGCGGGTTGGGCTAATTGGTGCACGTTTGCCATTTTTCGCAAGCGCTAATAGAACACGGACGAAGAAAAAACAGATAGGGCGGGCGATACCAATTTCGCCACAGTGGCGGGTTGGGTTAATTGGTGCACGTTTGTCATTTTTCGCAAGCGCTAATAGAACACGGACAAAGAAGGAACAGACAGGGCGGACGCTACCAATTTCGCTAGAGTGGCGGGTTGGGCTAATTGGTGCACGTTTGCCATTTTTTGCAAGCGCTACTAGAAAACGGACAAAGAAAAAACAGACAGGGCGGGCGCTACCAATTTCCCCAGAGTGGCGGGTTGGGCTAATTGGTGCACGTTTGCCATTTTTCGCAAGCGCTAACAGAACACGGACAAAGAAGGAACAGACAGGGCAGGCGATACCAATTTCACTAGAGTGGCGGGCTGGGGTAATTGATGCACGTTTGTCATTTTTCGCAAGCGCTAATAGAACACGGACAAAGAAGGAACAGACAGGGCGGACGCTACCAATTTCGCTAGAGTGGCGGGTTGGGCTAATTGGTGCACGTTTGCCATTTTTCGCAAGCGCTAACAGAACACGGACAAAGAAGGAACAGACAGGGCGGACGCTACCAATTTCGCACGAGTGGCGAGTCAGGCTAATTGGTGCACGCTTGTCATTTTTCGCAAGCGCTAACAGACCAGAAACAAAGAAGGAACAGACAGTACGGGCGATACCAATTTCGCCAGAGTGGCGGGTTGGGCTAATTGGTGCACGTTTGTCGTTTTCGCAAGCGCTAACAGAACACGGACAAAGAAGGAACAGACAGGGCGGGCGATACCAATTTCGCCAGAGTGGCGGGTTGGGCTAATTGGTGCACGTTTGTCATTTTTCGCAAGCGCTAATAGAACACGGATAAAGAAAAAAGACAGGGCGGGCGATACCAATTTCGCCAGAGTGGCGGGTTGGGCTAATTGGTGCACGTTTGTCATTTTTCGCAAGCGCTAACAGAACACAGACAAAGAAGGAACAGATAGGGCGGGCGCTACCAATTTCGCAAGAGTTGCGGGTTGGGCTAATTTGTGCACGTTTGTCATTTTTCGCAAGCGCTAACAGAACACGGACAAAGAAGGAACAGACAGGGCGGACGCTACCAATTTCGCAAGAGTGGCGGGTTGGGCTAATTGGTGCACGTTTGCCATTTTTCGCAAGCGCTAATAGAACACGGACAAAGAAAAAACAGACAGGGCGGGCGATACCAATTTCGACAGAGTGGCGGGTTGGGTTAATTGGTGCAGGTTTGTCATTTTTCGCAAGCGCTAATAGAACACGGACAAAGAAGGAACAGACAGGGCGCGCGCTACCAATTTCGCAAGAGTGGCGGGTTGGGCTAATTGGTGCATGTTTGTCATTTTTCGCAAGCGCTAACAGAAATCGGACAAAGAAGGAACAGACAGGGCAGGCGATACCAATTTCACTAGAGTGGCGGGCTGGGGTAATTGATGCACGTTTGTCATTTTTTGCAAGCGCCAGCAGAACACGGACAAAGAAGGAACAGACAGGGCGGGCGATACCAATTTCGCCAGGGTGGTGGGTTGGGCTAATTGTTGCACGTTTGTCGTTTTTCGCAAAAGCTGACAGAACACGGACAAAGAAGGAACAGACAGGGCGGGCGATACCAATTTCGCAAGAGTGGCGGGTGGGGCTAATTGGTGCACGTTTTTCATTTTTCGCAAGCGCTAACAGAACGCGGAAAAAGAAGGAACAGACAATGCGAGGGCTACCAATTTCGCCAGAGTGGCAGGTTGGGGTAATTGGTGCACGTTTGTCATATTTCGCAAGCGCTAACAGAACACGGACAAAGAAGGAAGAGACAATGCGGGCGCTGCCAATTTCGCCAGAGTGGCAAATTGGGCTAATTGGTGCACGTTATTCATTTTTCGCAAGCGCTAACAGAACACGGACAAAGAAGGAACAGACAGGGCGGACGCTACCAATTTCGCAAGAGTGGCGGGTTGGGCTAATTGGTGCACGTTTGCCATTTTTCGCAAGCGCTAATAGAAAACGGACAAAGAAAAAACAGACAGGGCGGGCGATACCAATTTCGCCAGAGTGGCGGGTTGGGTTAATTGATGCACGTTTGTCATTTTTCGCAAGCGCCAATAGAACACGGACAAAGAAGGAACAGACAGGGCAGGCGCTACCAATTTCGCAAGAGTGGCGGGTTGGGCTAATTGGTGCATGTTTGTCATTTTTCGCAAGCGCTAACAGAACACGGACAAAAAAGGAACAGACAGGGCGGGCGATACCAATTTCGCCAGGGTGGTGGGTTGGGCTAATTGTTGCACGTTTGTCATTTTTCGCAAGCGCTAGCAGAACACGGACAAAGAAGGAACAGACAGGGCGGGCGATTCCAATTTCGCCAGGGTGGTGGGTTGGGCTAATTGTTGCACGTTTGTCGTTTTTCGCAAGAGCTGACAGAACACGGACAAAGAAGGAACAGACAGGGCGGGCGATACCAATTTCGCAAGAGTGGCGGGTTGGGCTAATTGGTGCACGTTTGTCATTTTTCCCAAGCGCTAACCGAACACGGACAAAGAAGGAAAGACAATGCGGGCGCTACCAATTTCGCCAGAGTGGCGAGTTGGGCTAATTGGTGCACGTTTTTCATTTTTCGCAAGCGCTAACAGAACGCGGACAAAGAAGGAACAGACAGGGCGGGCGCTACCAATTTCGCCAGAGTGGCGGGTTGGGCTAATTGGTGCACGTTTGTCATTTTTCGCAAGCGCTAACAGAACACGGACAAAGAAGGAACAGACAGGGCGGGCGCTGCCAATTTCGCCAGGGTGGCGGGTTGGGCTAATTGGTGCACGTTATGTCATTTTTCGCAAGCGCTAACAGAACACGGACAAAGAGGGAACAGACAGGGCGGACGCTACCAATTTCGCACGAGTGGCGGGTCGGGCTAATTGGTGCACGCTTGCCATTTTTCGCAAGCGCTAACAGACCAGAACGGACAAAGAAGGAACAGACAGGGCGGGCGATACCAATTTCGCCAGAGTGGCGGGTTGGGCTAATTGGTGCACGTTTGTCGTTTTTCGCAAGCGCCAACAGAACACGGACAAAGAAGGAACAGACAGGGCGGGCGCTACCAATTTCGCCAGAGTGGCGGGTTGGGCTAATTGGTGCACGTTTGTCATTTTGCGCAAGCGCTAACAGAACACGCACAAAGAAGGAACAGACAGGGCGGGCGA
Organism: Amblyomma americanum; assembly: GCA_030143305.2. Lineage (NCBI taxonomy): Eukaryota > Metazoa > Arthropoda > Arachnida > Ixodida > Ixodidae > Amblyomma > Amblyomma americanum. Next base: position 8,234 of record JARKHS020026073.1, read on the forward strand.
TACCAATTTCGCCAGGGTGGCGGGTTGGGCTAATTGGTGCACGTTTGTCGTTTTTCGCAAGCGCTAACAGAACACGGACAAAGAAGGAACCGACACGGCGGGCGATTCCAATTTCGCCAGAGTGGCGAGTCGGGCTAATTGGTGCACGCTTGTCATTTTTCGCAAGCGCTAACAGAACACGGACAAAGAAGGAACAGACAGGGCGGGCGCTACCAATTTCGCAAGAGTGGCGGGTTGGGCTAATTGGTGCACGTTTGTCATTTTTCGCAAGCGCTAACAGAACACGGACAAAGAAGGAACAGACAGGGCAGGACGCATACCAATTTCGCTAGAGTGGCGGGCTGGGCTAATTGGTGCACGTTTGCCATTTTTCGCAAGCGCTAGCAGAACACGGACAAAGAAGGAACAGACAGGCCGGGCGATACCAATTTCGCCAGGGTGGCGGGTTGGGCTAATTGGTGCACGTTTGTCGATTTTTCGCAAGCGCTGACAGAACACGGACAAAGAAGGAACAGACAGGGCGGGCGATACCAATTTCGCTAGAGTGGCGGGCTGGGCTAATTGGTGCACGTTTGTCGTTTTTCGCAAGCGCTGACAGAACACGGACAAAGAAGGAACAGACAGGGCGGGCGCTACCAATTTCGCAAGAGTGGCGGGTTGGGCTAATTGGTGCACGTTTGTCATTTTTCCCAAGCGCTAACCGAACACGGACAAAGAAGGAACAGACGAATAAGAACGGAAAGTTGGGCTAGTTGGTGTGGATTCATACTTGACAGCGCAAAAAAACGAGGACAAAAGCGAACGAGGAGACACAACACAAGCGCAGACTATCAACTGAACTTTTATTCACTGAAAGGAAGCTTTATAGGCGTGATAAAACACAAAAAACAACAAAAGGAACCGCCACAACCGATGTACAAAGAAATCAAAGAAATCAATGACATTTCATTCCTGCGTGATAAGGAACACCACAGCAACAGGAAAACAAAATTCAATCACATCAGGCCAACTCCCCGTACTGTCTACTTGCCCCCAAGAAACTGCGCAGAAAAGGAACTTCCTTATCCTGCAGGCTGACCGACGGTGATGCGGCACACGCTTCACTCTCTTTCTTAATCAAGTAAGCTTCAATCAACTCCCGGCATACCCTATCTTTGTGCCTGAACAAGATACTTGTCCTGTCAAGGCGAGGAAAGCAATCTTTGCAATCCCTGCAGTGCAAAGCGAGGTTGGAGGACACAGCACCTTTTAGAGATCTGCGGTGTTCCGCTAGACGCTCATTGATACAACGACCAGTCTGGCCGATGTAATTCTTACCACAGGAAAGTGGAACGCGATACACAACACATGTGTCGCAATCTGTGAGCCTCTTTCTGTGGGCTATCGTGCAATCATTCACTGCGCGGTTACCACCATGCTCAATCTTTTTGCGCACAGCACTGCACACACCACCGAGTTTGTTCTTCGCGGTGAAAACAACTTTCGCCCCGTACCTCGCCCCCACTTTTCTTAGGCGATGTGAAATGCCGTGCACGTAGGGGATTCCTACCAATTGTTTTTCCGCAACGTTCTCTTTCGCGATGACCGGGGGCCTGCCTGACCTGGCTAAGATCCTTTCAGTGACCCTACCCAGAGTCTGATCAGGAAAACCTGCTTCCTTTAACCTGCGCGTTTGTCCCAGGAAGCTTGTTCCAACCTTGTGGGAGCAGGATTTTGAGAGAGAAGCTTTTAGGCAAGAAGTAGCAATGCCGGCCTTTACCAATTTTGAATGACCAGAACTGTAATTGAGGAGGGGCTTTTCCGTTCGTGGGTGATACTCCCAGCACTCGGTTGATACTCGGTGGTGTGTGCAGTGCTGTGCGCAAAAAGATTGAGCATGGTGGTAACCGCGCAGTGAATGATTGCACGATAGCCCACAGAAAGAGGCTCACAGATTGCGACACATGTGTTGTGTATCGCGTTCCACTTTCCTGTGGTAAGAATTACATCGGCCAGACTGGTCGTTGTATCAATGAGCGTCTAGCGGAACACCGCAGATCTCTAAAAGGTGCTGTGTCCTCCAACCTCGCTTTGCACTGCAGGGATTGCAAAGATTGCTTTCCTCGCCTTGACAGGACAAGTATCTTGTTCAGGCACAAAGATAGGGTATGCCGGGAGTTGATTGAAGCTTACTTGATTAAGAAAGAGAGTGAAGCGTGTGCCGCATCACCGTCGGTCAGCCTGCAGGATAAGGAAGTTCCTTTTCTGCGCAGTTTCTTGGGGGCAAGTAGACAGTACGGGGAGTTGGCCTGATGTGATTGAATTTTGTTTTCCTGTTGCTGTGGTGTTCCTTATCACGCAGGAATGAAATGTCATTGATTTCTTTGATTTCTTTGTACATCGGTTGTGGCGGTTCCTTTTGTTGTTTTTTGTGTTTTATCACGCCTATAAAGCTTCCTTTCAGTGAATAAAAGTTCAGTTGATAGTCTGCGCTTGTGTTGTGTCTCCTCGTTCGCTTTTGTCCTCGTTTTTTTGCGCTGTCAAGTATGAAAGCAGCACAGCAGATTGGAGAGGGGACTTCAAGGCCTGGAAAAAAGAGAAGGCGAAATGATGACGAGACAGAACAAAGGAAAGTTCTGCTGACAACAGCGGTGGAAACATTACAGAGGAGTCAGCAACGCCTGGCGGCCAATGACGAATGCGACGCATTTGGCAGCATGATGGCGCATGCTGTCCGCCAAATACCGCCAGGGCCAGACCGTCAGTTGGCCATGCTAAATGCCCATCAGGCAATTGTAAAAATTAATTTATCAAGGCACAGTGTTCCAGTGGAAATGTTAAACGTCCTCAACATGCAGGAATAAAAACAGATTTCTATTTCACCTGGACACAAGTTTCCACTGCCAGCTAACTTGGCCTTCATTGCAGAAGTAGCTCTTGAAAACTTCTCTAGTTTCCCGAGCACTCCTGCTGCAGTTCCCGCCAGTTTTTGAGAGCGGCTTCATGGCACCACAAGGGTCTGCCCGGTCGCGCCAGGATCCTTGATGGACATGTCCTGCGCATGAGCAAAGAATGCAATGTACGGCAGCAGCATGAAGCATTTCTTGTAGCATAAGAACACAACACTACCTTAGGCAAGGCTAATAAGAACGTCCACATGATGGTGCATGCTTTGTTTCAAGGGACCGCGCCTTAAAATATTTTTGAAATACTTAAATAGCAATTTAAGTGCACCAAGTCAACGTTATTCTTTCATAAAGTGTTTTTATTTCTTTTCCTTTACTAATACCCCCAGGGCCATTTGGCATTACAGAGGGGAATGTTAATGTGACTATTTGCATAACTAAAGACATTTCTAACACACGCATAATCTCCATTTTAAATGAAAGCATCATCCTTCTGTCTTTACACATGTTAGGCCATTTGGTCAGAAATACACACTGCTGTTTTTAGAGCTCAGCTCTTAGGTGCCGTTTCTTAACTCCTGCTGTTCCTTAACTCCTGCTGTAGGCAGTCCGGCGGTGCGCGACATACGTGTAACATGCATCTGGTTCTTTTTCACTAGGCTGAAGACGGTATCTCGGAAGGAGCGTAAAGATGGACTACGGAAGCGCACGACGAGTTTCATCGTCCGGTCAACCAATCAGCAGCGGCGATTCTCAATACGTCACACCCATGGAAAAGTTATAAGCAGCGACGAGGCAGACAACAGATGCAGTCTGGCGGTGCACGACATACGTGTAACATGCATCTGGTTCTTTTTCACTAGGCTGAAGACGGTATCTCGGAAGGAGCGTAAAGACGGACTACGGAAGCGCACGACGAGTTTCATCGTCCGGTCAACCAATCAGCAGCGGCGATTCTCAATACGTCACACCCATGGAAAAGTTATAAGCAGCGACGAGGCAGACAACAGATGCAGTCCGGCGGTGCACGACATACGTGTAACATGCATCTGGTTCTTTTTCACTAGGTAAGAACCCGGACATTTTCAAACGGTGCATTTTTCCTCAGTTGTATTTTCCTTACCGCTGGACTGCCTCTTTACGTGTGTGAAAAGATGTCGAAAGTTGATTGTTTGGCGTGCATGAAACCTTTATCTCCTGAGCAAGGAAGAATGCAATGTTCCGAGTGTACAAACCAATACCATGTAGGGAAATGCTCAGGCGTCACAAAAACCGCATTCAAGGCAATGAAATCCGAAGAAATAGCAGACTGGATTTGTTCTACGTACCGAGTGCACAGCGATAGACAGTATTCAGCGGAAAAAGCAGACAAGAGTGCTGAAAAGGGACAGCATATCAGATCTGAGGTTCTTGAGGAAATACGAAAACTTGCCGAAGCAGTCAAAGTAATAACTGATAAGGTGAATGCGATAGAGAAGGTTCTAGATATGCAGGCACTAAAGGCCGACACACTGGAAACTAAACTAGATACGGCAGTGGAAACGACTAAAGAAATTGAGAGGTCTGTAGATTACATTTCAAAGCAGTACGACGAAATGCTGCAGAAAGTAGACGATCAGAGCAAGACAATCGAAGGAATGCAAGACAAGATTGGGGGCTTGGAAACCATGATATCGGAGCGAGAGACCGTGATTAAGGAACTACAGCTGGCAGTCGATCGAACAGAACAGTATTCCAGACGAAACAACATTAAAATACAAGGCATTCCAAAACAGGATACTGAAAATCTAGTGTCAGTTGTTCAAGATTTAGCGGAAAAGCTACAGCTGCCCGTCCCTGAAGAAGCGGAAATTGAATCCGTACACAGATTGCGAGCAAAAGAAGAAAAGACACCGGCGATCATGGCTCGGTTTACTAGCAGGAAAACAAGGGACCAGTGGATTGAGAAAAGGATGGCATTGAGATTAGATAATATTTATATCAACGAAAACCTGACACCAAGAATGAAAAACCTTCTTTGGAAAACCAAATCAGCTGCAAAAGCGAACATTTTTCAGTTCGTGTGGACCAGAAATGGCAAAATTCTGGCCAGGAAAGCACCTGGCGCTACAGTGATTCAAGTGGAGCACGACAGTGACCTTGACAAGATTCGTTAAGATGTCTCAGACCTTTTTGTCTTTTCCGGAATGGCAAGCATATGTCCAAGAAACAATAGAAGCAAATCCTAAACATGAAGTTGACATTACTGTTCTTCAGATCAACGCGAGAAGTGTAAAGAAACACTGGAACCTACTCCACTCATATTTATCGCAGGCTTCTGTCTCTCCTGATATTATTGTTTTATGTGAAACAAACTTACAATATGCTGAATGCTCCTTGTACAACTTGAACGGCTACAACCAGTACAATTATTGTAGAAAGGAACGCAAAGGGGGTGGCATAATGGTGTTCGTCAAATCTGAACATAGATCGGAAATTATTGAGTACAGCTTAGTTTCAGCCGAAGCTGTCATGATATCGCTCAATACGAAAACAGAGAACTACGTCATAAGTGCCATTTACAGGCCTCCTGGAAACAATATAAATGACTTTTTGAAAAAATTGTATGTGTGGCTGAAGAAAGTTCACAGTAATAATCCGTTAATAATAGGTGACATCAATATTGATGTGGCAAAGCAAGGTAACAAGAACGTTCTGGACTACCTAGATTTACTTGCAGGATATGGATTAAAAAATATGATTGAGGACTTCACTAGAGAGGAATGGAAGGGGAGCTGCTTCACGCAGACAAGCATAGACCACATTCTCGCATCAACGAGCAGACGATCAGTTGCTGGGGTGATTCGACAAAAGGTAGCTGACCATTATTTTGTAGCTCTAGCCTATTTAAAAGGGAAGGACTTATGCAACGAAATCGACGTGCAACTTCTAAAGCACATAAACACCTTTACTGTGGATAAACTAATTAAAGAATTTGACTGGAATGCGATGATGTGCCAGAATCACGAGGAAATGTATGAGAAGTTCGTTAAAGAGATGTCGGTCATCTATTTGAAAGCAACTAAACAAAAGGTTTTAAAGCAAAGAAATCCAAAGAACACATGGATTGACCGCGAAATATTAGAACTCTGCAAGGAGAAGGACCACATATGGGAACGGTGCAAACGAGAACCAGACGACATGGTGCTGAAAGAAGAGTATAGAAGGATGAGAAATAAGGTGACAGCAAAGCTAAGGTTGGCGAAAAAGCGATACTTTCTAAACAAATTTTCAAACAGCAAAGGAAATACAAAAGGCACATGGAATTTAGTGAACCAGGTTTTGTGTAAAAAACCAAAGCAAGGTATCGACGAGACCATTAAAGCAAACTTTAGAGAAGATGCAGATGTCAAGAAACTTGCCGACAGATTTAATGACCAGGTCGTAAAATCAATTGAAAGCTTGAGAGATACTGTGCGGGAGGCACGGCCAAAAACAAAGGAGATAGACTCGCTCCAGAAATCGGCCTACTTAACCCCATTAACAGAAACTGACTTGTGGAACATAATAAATTCAATACAGGTTAATAAGCCAGCAGGAATAGATGGCATTAGACCAAGGGACATTCAGAGGAACTTTAAAGAACTGAAGAACGTTATTCTAATAATCATAAATGGAGCCTTAAACTCTGGAGTAATTCCTGAAAAACTTAAAATTTCAGTTGTCAGACCTTTATACAAGAAGGGTAAAAAAAATGATTGCATCAATTACAGACCAATATCAATATTACCTGTCCTTGCATACGTAATGGAAAAATATATAGCGAAGATAATGACTGTATTTTGCGAGAAGAACTCAGTGTTTACAACAAGTCAGTATGGTTTTCGAACCGGTCGAAGTACGATTATGCTGTTAGAAGATTTTAGCGACCTTGTGCACTCAAAAATTGACCAAAATGAAATTGTGCTGAGCTTATTTCTTGACCTGAGCAGAGCATTTGATACAATCGATCGCAATATTTTACAAGATAAGCTAAAAAAGTTGGGTTTCCGAGGGCCGTTTGCCGCATGGTTTCAAAATTACTTCACGAACCGTAAACAGACGGTGAAAATTGATACCGAATACAGTGAATTAATAGTCACCAAATTTGGTGTACCTCAAGGTTCTTCTCTAGGACCGTTATTATTCAACTTATACGTGAACGACCTCGGATTCCTAAATTTAAACTCCAAGTTGTACCAATTTGCTGACGACACCGCACTGGTAATGGCACATTCCAGTTTGGAATAAGCCTCATTCGCTCTTCAATCGGATGTTCATAAGTTTATGAACTGGTACAAGAATAATTACATTTTTCCAAATAGCTCAAAAACAAAGCTCATGTGTTTTCACAATCCCCACAAAAAACTGGATGTGCTACAGCCAATATTTCTACACGTTGAAAAATGCCACAACTGTCTATGTGTCCCACTTGAATACAGTAATAATGTCCGGTACTTAGGCATTGAATTTGATCCTACCTTGTCGTGGAGTAACCATGTGAATTTTATTTGTGAAAAGCTACGAAATGTTGCAGCACAGATGTATCATATAAAAAGCTGCACAACTGTCAACATAAGAAGAATGGTATACCAGTCCTTGGGGGAAGCACAGTTACGGCATGGCATTACACTGTACGGGTTTTGCTCAGAAACACTAAAAAAGAAAATTACCAGCGTAATTTATAAATGTGTTCAAAATGTTTTGTATGGTGTGCTATTAGAGGGTAAAGAGAAAAAAGACCTGTATAGAGCAGGAGACCTACTACCATTTGAAGAATTCAAGAGATATACTATCTATACCAGGTTCTATTACGACAATATGTTTAAGTCAGAGAAGCCTCAAAGCAAGTTCACCTTAAGAAACATAGAACGATTCAGCGTCCCCAGAATTTATACGAATTATGGCAAACGGTGCAGAGCTTACTATGTGCCTGCATTATTCAATAAACTATCCGATGTCGAGATCAGCCATACATCGATAAAAAAGGTAAAGCGAGTACTAAAGGATGTTTTCCTTAAAAATCTATAAAAAGGTTTGCACCTTAACATTACATGCTGTATATGTGTTACGTTGTATATTTCCACATTCACTATTTCATTTTCTTTATTCAAGTGTCTAGATGTGTAATTATATATATTAGCCTTTTTACTTTGTTTTTTTTTTATGGAATTTCCCCGTGTCGTAGAGAAGATGCAGTATCTGTGTATGCTTGCCCAATTCTTTAGTTACTAACAAAATTCAATCTGTCCACAGACTAACGATGATGACATGTCGCGCTTGTGTACAAAAACTGTGAATGATGATCTTGTGCTTTAATCAAAAATTTCCGCTGTCCAGATAGCGACGACGGTAACATGTGCTCTTGTTTTTTTGTTGTACTTTGATAAGATTGTCAAGCCAGTGATTTAGTTCTAGGAAGGTACCGAGAAAACATGTGTATTTCGCAGGCTGCCGGCACCGCAGACAAGCACAACAGTGCTTAAGCGGTGCGGGAATGTACGCTTTGTAAACAGTTGGACAAAATAAAACATTAATAATATTATTATTATTATTTAAAGCGTAGCTCAGGCTTCTTTTTCTAGATTCCTAGTCAGTGGCCTCACACGCCACCTGCCAGCTGTGGCAGGTAGTAGCAGAGCGAAATGCCACGGCGAGCAGGTGGTAGATTGGAGAGATGGAAATCCCCTCCTTGAATTTGAACCTAGCAGTTTTGGATCCCGAATAAGACATGTAACCCTTAGGTCATGCATGGACATTAGGACAGCTTAGTTAAAGTGGGGCATTATATCTAGGTCAGGTGGTCTTTCACACAGTGCGTTAGTTTACGAGTGTATTCAATGTATGTTTCAGATAATGTGTAAGATGAGAATGAGCGAATTTGAATGCGTAAGCATTTTATGGCTATGTTTGCGGTTTTGAGCCCTCACGAGCTTCTCATCACGATAACATTCGAACAAATTGAGTTATAAGAAAAAGTGGGCGGGGCCACAGCGAAAGTGGCGTCAAATTTGAAAGAGAGGTGACGAGTTGAGTAAACAGAGGCAAGGAGGTGCGAGGAGGAGTCAATGTTTGCGCATTCCTCCAATGCAGGTGCCGCAGTGACCTCATACTTTTTAGAGGGAGTTTAAGGGTGTAGTGAGTAAGCAGGCAGCAAAGTGCATTAAGGTGAACGTAAATCTGAAAAGAGCCATAGACAAGAACCATTAACGCGATCACAATGTAAGGACAACTCAAACTTCTCATTACCGAGTATTGTAATCGTCAGTAAATTACTTTTGAAAAAAAAATTCAGACTGTCACACTGCACGGACAGGAATACAGTCAAGCCTTGTTAATGTGAACAATTTGGCTGCTGAGTAAATCTGTTCATAGAGCAGCCAGTCCAGTGAATTGTGAAGGGCAAAAAGCTCAGGAAAAAGAAAACAATTCTATGGTTAAGATCTCCAGATCACCAATTGTAGTAACGAAAGAGCCGTTACACTAAATTAAAGTGGTGCAGTTTGAAGCACCTAGTGTTCCATGAGATCTGTCTCAGAGTGATAATACACCTCCTACTGTGGCTGCTGAGATCTCTCAAACCACTGTGCACATCTGTACTCAGTCAGTTCACAGCTGCTAAAAGCTAATTTATATGCAGCATATAAAGTAGACAGAGATGTCTTCACAGCCATTCAATGAATATAGCAGACAGTAAGGGGTGTCAACTGGACTCTTGGCACCCTAAAGCATGAAACCACAAAAGAGAAGCCGTGACTAGAAACATTTCCCCTTTCTCACTGCCATTCAATAGTACCCTGTGGTCAAAATATTGGAAAGCTCCAGATTGAACAGTCAACATTCTGCTACAGTAGTGGCTCGTTAATATGGATAGTTCAGTTCTATATTAGCCGGCAAAAGTACATGACCTGCAATGGGCGCTATACTTCCCCCCGTCCATTGCCTGGACGAGCTTCCATATTAACAAGGCACAAAATATACTGAAAAACCTTAGTCCCCAGAAAAGCTGCCTATAGTTTGAATCATCCACATTAACTGGGGTCGCATTAATAGGGCACAACTGTACTCAACCTACACATTGGCAAAGCTCACACAGCACTTTGAAGACTGGCACTGCTGATCTGACTGCAGAGTAAATGCTTGGCAGTGGCCCTCCTTTCAAGACCTTGCAAAACGAATAAACGTTCCAAAGTAGAGAAGACAGATATAACAAATTCAAATATTGAACGAGGCACTGCACACAGCAGTACACAAGCGGGAGTGATCTGTTGGATTGAAAGTAGTTGTTCATGACGAACCGAAACACTGAAGCGGAGGGTCGTTCAGATATGCAATCTTGACAAACCAGACCCATGTATGTTGCATAAATAGAAAAAGAAGCTGGGAAAATGTTGCGTGACATCTATTCCAAGTCATAAAATTATTGTAGGCACAGCATTCCTGCTCTTTGTCCTGATCACTTGTAAAAGAAGGAGAGCACTGTATGCAGCCATGATTACAGATATGCACAGGTTTCAACAGAGGTGAACAGGACAGGCTATTGGCCTCCTTGCCTTTTTCACACATGGTCTAAAACTGGCAGGTATCAGATGCATAGCCTGGTAGAGCCTGCTGGTGCTGTTTGAAGAGGCGAGCTACGATCACACTTGCAAAAGGGTACAGTGCTCCATTTACTGATGTCTGCCCCTGTGCATACTCTCATGATCAGTATTCCAAATAAATACTTGGAAGCGCATTAATAAACTGCTGCTTATAAGAATGTGTTCTGTCAAGTCATCAACGGCATACACAGTTATACAGACTAGGCAGGCCTTGTGCGTTCCTAGCAGTGCAACAGCTTCAAGACACAAGCCAAGATTGCCACAAATTTCGCAAAGTAGGAGAAAGTGGTGTCTTGCCTGTTAGCACATCTTCCACATCAAGGCTCTCGGGTGGAGTATACAGTTGTCTTGATGCCCCCCTAGACCGAAGATAATTGTGCAATGCAGCTGTGGCAAGCACAAGTTGCACTGCCTTGAGGGGCTTGTGTCGCATCGGCGCCCTATATATCTGCCAGCGGCTGGCTAAAATGCCGAAAGCGTTTTCTGCAGTGCGCCTGGCACGAGAGAGCCTGAAATGAATGGGTTCAAGAATGAGGACAAAAGTGAAAAAAAAACCCTTTCATAGCTGCTTCATCCGTTCATGACACTGTGACTGGGCAGTAAATGCTCCTATTAAGTACATAATATTCCAAAGGAACAGCGGAAGCATGGTTTACTGCATTACAAGATAGTCTGGATGCAAGAAAGTTGGTTACAATGCAAATTAAGTAGGTTGCAAGGCCACCACTCCCGAACTGCACCCGGAAAAATGGAGAATCAGCTGGATGAAAGCAAATTCCGTCATTGTGCAACCCGCACCCTGACCCTCATCATCCTCTGCCCGAGATCCAAACAATTCCCACACCAGGAAGGTACCTTTGCTGTGCGAAACTACTTTTGAAAATAATTGTACGCCTTCAAAAAATAAACTTAAGTGACCAAAACAGATGCAGGAATGGATATTGTGTACGATTTTACGCAGGCCGCACCTGTAGTTAAAAATCCTCTTCTCGTGCTGCAGCTCGGCGACTGGATATGGCCGCATGAGATATGGTTTGAGGCCAAATCCCTCGTCTCCCACAATTACATAGGGAGCACTGGTACAAGAGTTGGGCAGCTGCTCAGAAGGGGGAAGGCATGTTGGGTCTGACTCGATTCTTAAGCGCAGCTTTGCCTCGGTCCAGACCCCACTGTCATTTAGGCGTCCGTTTTTGCCAACATCAGCAAAGATGAAGTTGAGGTCAGCATCCACAAGTGCCATGAGAACTATACTAAATGTTCCCTTATAGTTCCTGTATGCAGCTCCACTCCCTGGTGGTGGCGTGATGACAACATGCTTGCCATCCAGTGCCCCTATGCAATGTGGGAACTGCCACAGTTCTTGAAAGCCTTGCGCTATTTGTAGCCATTCGTCGTGGCATGTGGGTGCCTGTAGAAGGGAAACAACCAAAAGTGCAACGTTGAGACATGCTTTGCTCAACTGTATATTAATGGACGCACACAATTTCACTGTAAAAATTAGTGTACTCTCCATGACAACTTCTTTTAGTGTAGTCCATAATTTATACACCTGCACTTTTTTATTGCTTGTCAAGGAACCTTTGCAAAGCACTGTTTGCGGAAATGAACTTTTCTAGTGCCATACATTTATGTCGAGCAGTATTTTGATTGAATGTGTACATCTGCAGATTGCCTGCAGCATTACATAAACGACAACACTTCAGCATTGGTTTCCATCCTTGATAATGTGTAAAGTGTTGAAAATTACAGTAAAGTGCACATACCTTCAGCACTTTTGGCTTCAGAACTCTGTATATTGCTTGAGACACCTCAGATATAATTCCGGATATGGTATTATGTGCCACATAAAATGCAAACTGCAGCGACATTTCGCTGTTTCCTGAAAGAGAGAATGTGGGCATTAGTGTAATGTGGACAACTACATTTTCTCCAGAAGGGGATTTGAATATGTGGCATACACACACGGCAAAATTATCTGTTAACCCAGCTTGCAAAACACACCAGAAAATGGTTAAAAAAAAAAAACTTCCCAGCTGTCCTTGCAAAGAAGTAGCATTCAATCACTGCACACCAGAGACAACTTTAGGTGCGAGTGCTGGCAGGTGCAGGTGCTGAGATGCCATTTAAAATGTAACCTGCAGAAAACGGCAAAAAAAAAATGCAGGCAGCATATGCTTTTAACGCCAAAACTATGTTGCAGTGGTGAGTCCCACTCGAACTGTCCAATTCGTCTGCCTGGCTTGTTTCCCTAAACACAATTCAGCCCTGTTATTTTGTATCTCCCGCCATGATATTCTGCAGTAGGCCCTATAAATGCAGTCTATCGCACTGTTTGATTTTTTTTTTATTTGCCACAATCGCTTTAATTGACTTCAATTAACTAACTCAGAAAACGTAAATAAAATGCTAGGCTGGTTCACACTAATTAGCATTAACAGCAATAATTAAGATGCTTAAATGCACGTGATGATCACTGTGCGCACTTATTACAGGGAACCGATTGCAGCTGATGCGCAAGTGGAAGCCCTTGAGGAATTTAGACATGACAGCGCTTGAACGGCAGCGATCGAGCAGTATGCTGCAAATCATGTCATTCAACTAAATTTCTTACGCGATTTTAGACATAAAGCGCAAATGGTAATAAACGTCGCCTCCAGCTCCGGCACCTGAATCTCTGCTGAGTTTAAAATGTGCCGGATGTCATAGCGTGCGACGCGCTCGATCGCTCACCTGTTGCAAGGTACCGTAGAGTAATGGCCAGCCGTTCTCCTGCCTGAATAGCTTCCCTGAAAGGCGTATCTTTCTTGGTGATGTGCGGCCTTACTTCACCAAGGAGCTCTTCAAAGGTGGCCGTGTCCATCCGTATCCAGCGGCGATAATTTTCGCTGTCTTCAAGGGCCAGCTCCCGCATCAGATTTTCATAGGCGCCCTGCTGTTTCCTGCGCTGCAGCCACGGCGACACCCAGGAAGTCCGCGGCTTCTTTGCAGGCGGCTCCTCCAACAGCTCCAGTATTACTAGAGCTGCTGTAGCAACAGCAGCCGCCGATTCAGCTTCCATTTCAGACGCGCGGAGATTGCCGGAGTGTGGATGCTTTGGTCGATGCCGAGTAGCGCAGAAGGGCGGCAGCGAGAGCGGAATTCCCCCGGGAAGGTCACGTGACAAACTACCACTGCGGCATGCCGTTTTCGTGACAACGCGAGAAGAGAGGGCACGGAGTCGGCCGATGGTTTCCGAGCGTTGTCTTGCTAGTGTGACATGGGAGTTTGCAGACCATCGGCCAACACCTGTTTGGCGAGCGAGAGGGAGCCGACGCCGACAGTCGGCCGACTGTTTTCGTCGGCGCAGTGTTACATAGAGCCAGATATCACGACGACATGGTTTTGGCAGACCGAGTCGGCCGTCTGTCTGTCTGTCTGTCTGTCTCTGTCTGTCTGTCTGTCTCTGTCTGTCTGTCTCTGTCTGTCTGTCTCTGTCTGTCTGTCTCTGTCTGTCTGTCTGTCTGTCTGTCTGTCTGTCTGTCTGTCTCTGTCTGTCTGTCTGTCTGTCTCTGTCTGTCTCTGTCTGTCTGTCTCTGTCTGTCTCTGTCTGTCTGTCTCTGTCTGTCTGTCTCTGTCTGTCTGTCTCTGTCTGTCTGTCTGTCTGTCTGTCTGTCTGTCTGTCTGTCTCTGTCTGTCTGTCTCTGTCTGTCTCTGTCTGTCTGTCTCTGTCTGTCTCTGTCTGTCTGTCTCTGTCTGTCTGTCTGTCTGTCTGTCTGTCTCTGTCTGTCTGTCTGTCTGTCTCTGTCTGTCTGTCTGTCTCTGTCTGTCTGTCTGTCTGTCTCTGTCTGTCTGTCTCTGTCTGTCTGTCTCTGTCTGTCTGTCTGTCTGTCTCTGTCTGTCTGTCTGTCTGTCTGTCTCTGTCTGTCTGTCTGTCTGTCTGTCTCTGTCTGTCTGTCTCTGTCTGTCTGTCTCTGTCTGTCTGTCTGTCTGTCTGTCTGTCTGTCTGTCTGTCTGTCTGTCTGTCTGTCTGTCTGTCTGTCTGCTGTCTGTCTGTCTGTCTGTCTGTCTGTCTGTTCTGTCTGTCTGTCTGTCTGTCTGTCTGTCTGTGTCTGTCTCTGTCTGTCTGTGTCTGTCTCTGTCTGTCTGTGTCTGTCTCTGTCTGTCTGTGTCTGTCTCTGTCTGTCTGTGTCTGTCTCTGTCTGTCTGTCTCTGTCTGTCTGTCTGTCTGTCTGTCTGTCTGTCTGTCTGTCTGTCTGTCTGTCTGTCTGTCTGTCTGTCTGTCTGTCTGTCTGTCTGTCTGTCTGTCTGTCTGTCTGTCTGTCTGTCTGTCTGTCTGTCTGTCTGTCTGTCTGTCTGTCTGTCTGTCTGTCTGTCTGTCTGTCTGTCTGTCTGTCTGTCTGTCTGTCTGTCTGTCTGTCTGTCTGTCTGTCTGT
>JARKHS020026074.1:0-128620 GCA_030143305.2 Amblyomma americanum
CACTGTGAGGTCGATCACGCGCCCAGTCCGTGGGCTGCCAGGACGCGTCCCCAACACACTCTCGCCACTTCCGGCACATTATGGTTCCTGCTGTCTCTGCGGCAGTGATGAACAGCCCTAATGGGGGCCCACTCGGCTTCGAAGGTCAGGCACCTGCGCTGCACAACGCTGCGCGGGGACCGAAAGGCCGACGCTGCCCTCGCGCAGAAGGTTTTCATTACGGGAAAACGGGGTCTCTTTCCGAGGCGGGAGCATTTAGCTGCTCGCCTTAAACAAACACAGCCGCGTCCACCGCCGATGGCTCGCGGCGCCGCGGCCCGCCGCCTTTGCCGACACCCGACACACTGTCATTGCGTCCCGCGGGGGGGTCCCGTGCCGTGAGCTAATGGGGACGTCGGTTTCGGGGAATTGTCCCGGGCGGCGGACGTCCATTTTAACCCCCGTAAACAACAGATGCGGATCCCTCGTTGACGCCGCCGCGTGCATTAGTGGCACCGCGGACACGCCGGCGCCTCCTTGAAGCATCTGTCGAGAGACGACTCCCAGTTGTTTGGACCCTCCCGGAATGTTGTCGCGCCTCGTCCGTAACAGCGGCAAGCTAAGCCGCGTATGCGCACGAGAGGCGCCCCGCTGTGGTCCGATGACAGGACTAAATGCGGAACAGCTGCGGGCCGGACGAGAGTCAAAGGAAAACGATTGCGCCTGCGGGCACAATGGGAGGTTGTTTTTGCTTTTTCTTCTGGGGGCGAGAGTGTGAGCAATACTGTGAAGGCATGGGGCGTGCCACCTAAACCTGGTGGGCCAATCATTTCGAGTGTCTATTCCCGGAATGCCATGTTCGTATAGCTATTTTGATGTTCTTTTCGTGTTGGGCATTTTAGGGAAAGGGTTTTGAACCTTGCCGAAGCGGGAAGGCGTGCCATACAGTTTTTGAACCAATCAGGTGTTAGTTGTTTGTGATTGGGTGATGCAAGGGGTGGGCCAGTCTCCTAGGTCTTTAAAACCAGGTCCGGAGCCGGGAAAAGGCGTTCTGAGCTAGATTTAGATCCCTTGCATCTTTGGCGATGCCAAGGAGGGAAGATTTTCCCTTAGCCAGTTCCATGTAATCATGCTTGCCGTTTATTCTGTTGTAAATATGTGAATTCCTGTATAAAGTTTCAGTTTTCCTTCCTTCAGTCAAGTTTTGCCGGATCTCGTCTGTTATACCGTCTCGTCTCGGACGGTGGGGCACCCGGTGGTGGAGCCCGGTATACGAGTTATACGAAATCTCACCACGACCAAGAAGAACGAACCTATCTTTACTGGCGCAGTCGAGCAGGATCCTTTCGTTATCAGGAGATAGCAAAGGAGGAAGAGACGACGTTCCGGCAACGGGCCAAGCATCGGCGGCTGAGGAGGAGCAAGAGCTGAAGGCAGGAATCGGCAGCTTCCAAGGGAACCAGCAGCGGAGACTCCAAGGGTGGACCAGCAGCGCAAGGCGGTAGCCGGTCGGGAGAAGCTGCGTGGGGAAGCGGGCGGCGACAGAGAGACAGCGACAGCGACGAAAGTCGGACGCCAGCGAGGTGCATCTCATCAGTGGGTGAGTCCTCTTTGCCTTGCACCTTGGCGGGGGCATTGCTGTCTGGATAGGCGGTCTGGGAGTGCATGAACACCCGGTTCGCACACTTAAACCCGGACAGGCGGAAAGCGAGCACGATGAGTGAGGGAGAGGAAACGGTTGTTTCGGAGGACAGTTCGTCTGTGTCTGACGCTCAGATTAGCAAGATGGCTCTGGAAATTAAAAAAGAAGAGGCCAGAGCTGCTGAGGAGCACCGTCGAGCTCTCGAGGTCCAGCTTGAACTTGCAAAATTCCAAGCGAGCAACAAAGGAGTAAGCCTGGAGCAGAACGCCACGGCGTTGGAGAGAAGCGACTCGCGAGCGGAGTTCTGTCGGTACTCGAAATGGTTGTCGGGAGTGCTCCCGAAGTTCCCGGCAGAGGCAGAAGTGCCTGTCTGGTTCGAGTCGATTGAACACACCCTGGAGGCCTACGCGGTCCCGAAGGAACAGTGGGGCCAAATTGTATTTCCGCTAATAGTGGATAAGGTGCGGTTCTTGTCGACGCGCTTGACACCTTCGCAGCATAAGGAGTACGAAGTCCTGAAGAAAGTGGTGCTAGAAGAGCTTAAGCTCTCAGCGGGAGAATATCGCAGAAGGTTCATAACATCGAAAAAACTGCCTAATGAGAGCTGGAGGGCGTTTGCGACTCGCCTGCAGAGTTATCTCAATTTCTATGTGGAGGAAAGGGGGGTGAAAACGTTGGAGGGAATTGTTGAGTTGCTAGTGGCGGACCAACTAAAGAACACCCTGTCTGAGGACGCCCTTCGATACGTAACTTTGCAGGAGGGTGAGGGATGGAAGAAAGCGCCAACGTTGGCGGCATTACTGCAGACGTTCGAGGAAGCGCAGGGAAAGAACAGCGCAGTGAAAAAGCACGAGCAGAAAAAGGGGGAGAGCTCAAATGGTCGAGACGGAAAGCGAGATACGTACCAACCCAAACGGGAGGCGACAGGAATACAAAGGCCGGACACGAAGCAGAAGTATAAAGGGTGCTTTTCGTGTGGGTCGATGGGTCACAGGAGGGCCGAATGCCCGCATGGCTCGGGACGAACACCCACGAAAGCGCTTAACGCTAAAGGGGAAAGCCTTACTGCACGGGTGGCGACACAGGCACGAGCGGCCGCACAAAGCGAACTAAGACCGATAACTCTGTCTTGTCAGAATAGGCAAATTAATGCAATTCTGGACACAGGCGCAGAAATCACGGTTGTGCGGGAGAGCATAGTACCCCCGGGACTGGTGGAGCCACATGGGTCCATCGAATTGGTGTCAGCCTTTGGTGAAAAGGTACGGGCTAAGCTTGCAGTTGTGCCCCTGATGTTAAACCGCGGGGCAGGCATTTTCTCCGAGATTAAAGAAGCGGTGCCAGTGGTATGCGCTCTGACCGACAAGCTAGCGTCGAGAACGGACTGTTTGCTTTCGGAGGAAGCATGGGAGTCACTGAGGGAGGAGTGTGATATGAAAGGGCTAGTAGAGGCGAACGACGGTCAGGTGGCAGACCACGTGGGGGTGGAACGGGACAAGTTACACGGGCCGCTAGAAGAGAAACCAGTCAAGGAGGGCGTAACTCCCCACGCGGAAGTGCACGCGGTGGTCGGCAGGGCAAGCGAGAGCGGCGCACTAATCGCCGAAGACACAGCTTGTAGTGTAACCGAGGAAAGCAGCGCTTCGGCGGTTTTCAGGGAGGAGCAGCGCAATGACGCCACATTGCAAGAAGTGTGGAAAAACGCCAGGGCTGGGAAAGGTGGCATAACTGAAGTAGACGGTCTCCTCTACCATAAGGAAAACTTGCTTGGGCAACCAGTAATGCAGCTGGTGCTCCCTAAATCCCGACGTCAAGAAGTACTTAGGTTAGCCCATGAATCAAACTGGGGCGGTCACCTTGGATTCAGGAAAACTAAGGCGCGAATCAAGTACACGTTTTATTGGCCAGGTATTGAAGGGGATGTAAGGGCATACTGTAACAGCTGCCATGGGTGCCAGACAAGGGCGGATCGCCGCCAGACGGACAGAGTGCCGATAGAACCGCTAACGAGGCCTCGATACCCGTTCGAACAGGTCAACGTCGACGTTATAGGTCCATTGGATCCACCCTCAGGAAGGGGTCACAGGTACGCGTTGTGCATCATCGATTTGTGCACACGATGGCCTGAGGTGGTGTGCTTGCGCTCCCTCAGTGCGAAGGCCACCTGTGACGCGCTCCTGACGGTGTTCAGCCGGACGGGAATTCCGGAAGTAGTCGCCTCAGACTGCGGGACAAACTTTACGGCCGAACTCACACAAGAGTTTCTGAAGAGGCTAGGCTGCTCGCCAAGGTTTTCAACGCCGGGGCACCCCGAAAGTAACGGCGCGGTCGAACGTTGGAACCGGACATTTAAGAACATGCTGTATCATATCATCCAGGAGGAAGGAAAGGAATGGGACAAGTTTGTGCCCTTCTTGTTATGGGCGTACCGCGAGGTACCACATGACACGACGGGCGTCGCCCCGTTCCAGATGCTGTACGGGCGAGAACCAACCGGTCCGCTGGTGGTTTTAAAGCGCAGCTGGGCGGGACAGATAAGTGTACCAGCTATGCTGGGGCCGTCCCCATCACAGTATATGCGGGAGCTGAAGAGGCGCCTAGAGCATGCAGCGGAGGTGGCACAATTAGTGAGCTCGAAGCAGCAGAACGCGTACGCGACCCAGTACAACAGGCGGGCGAAGGACAAAACTTTTCAGATAGGAGACAGTGTGCTGGTGTTTGACGAGCAACGTCCTGGAAAAATGTTCCCGCAGTGGAAAGGGCCGGGCAGCGTTGACGGAAAGTATCGCGAACACTCGTACTTCGTGCAGATGCCAGGAGGTGCCCGAAAATTAGTACACGCCAGCAAACTACGGCCGTATCAGAAGCGCGTAATGACAGTTGGGGTGATATTTGATGAGGACAGGGCGTTTGGCGAAGTAGAGTACGTGCCTCGATCGGTGTCAACGCGGGCTACAGTATCGGTCCTCCCCAAGGACATGACGGCCCATCTGAAGGCGGAGGAAGGCGACCTCATTCGCAAAGTGTTCACCGAACACCGAGGCCTATTCGACGACAAGCCGGGAGTAGCGAAAATAGGAGAACACAGGATCGTTTTAGAGGAGGGCTTCACACCGAGGTCAGGTTACCCTTATCGAATGCCCGCAAGCCTAAAAGGCGAAGTGGGCAAGCAAGTAGATGAGCTACTTGAGATGGGTCTGATTTTTCCCTGCGAAAGCCCCCACGCCCATCCCGTGGTCTGTGTCCCCAAAAAGGACGGGTCGATGAGAATGTGTGTGGACTTTAGAAAGCTCAATGCGGGGACAGTGGCAGATGCCTACCCGATGTCGTTGCAGCAGGAGCTCATTCTGAGCGTAGGAAGGGCTAAGTACATTACGCTCCTCGACCTTAGAAGAGGGTATTGGCAGGTGCCCCTGGCACAGTCGGCTCAGCTACTCACCGCTTTTGTCTGCCATCGGGGGCAGTTTGCGTGGACGGTAATGCCGTTTGGGCTGAAAAACGCGGCCCAGACGTTTCAAAGAGCCATGAACGAGCTTTTACTCCCGCATTCTGCCTACGCGTGTGCGTACTTAGACGACATCGCCGTGTTCAGCGAGGCGTTGCCTGACCACATACGACACTTGCACGCCGTCTTCGCAGCGTTAGAGAGGGCGAACCTGAAAGTTAAGCTGGAAAAGTGTCAGGTGGCGAAAGGGTCAATCCGTTACTTGGGACACATAGTGGGCTCGGGAAATCACGCACCCGATCCCGAAAAATTGAAAGCCATTAGGGGACTGAGGGCACCGAAAACGAAGAAAGAGCTCCGTAGCGTGCTCGGGCTGTGCGGTTATTACCGGGGCTATGTGCCCAACTATGCGGAGGTGGCAGCGCCGCTGACAGAGCTAACGGGGAAAAGGATTCCTAACAAAATTCCGTGGCCCGCGGAAGCTGAAAGTGCGTTTCAGCGACTCAAGGCGGCACTCTGTGAAGCTGCGGCTCTCGGGACGCCCGATGCTGGCAAGCCGTTTTGGCTGTACACGGACGCCTCAGCGGTTGCGGCGGGAGCCTGTCTCTCCCAGTGTGCCGCGGATGGCTCCGAGCGGCCGATTGCGTTCGCGAGTTGCAGATTTTCTCCAACGCAGGCTCGATGGTCAACCATAGAAAGAGAGGCGTTTGCAGTCATCTGGGGGCTGGGGAAGTTCGACCTCTGGTTGTTCGGCGCTCAGGTTACTGTGGTGTCTGACCACAACCCCCTCTCCTTTCTTACTCTCACCACGCCTCAGGGAGCGAAGCTGACGCGTTGGGCACTTGCCCTACAGAGATATAATGTGTCAATAAAACACAGGAAAGGGAGCGCTCACGGTAACGCTGACGCGCTGTCTAGGTTGCCGAACGACAGCTGGGAGGCAGACAGCAATGATCACGCCGGGGGGCAAGGGAGAGAGGACATGTGTACCAAAGAGCAAACCCAGTGACGTGTGCTGTGGCAGTAACTGGAACTGCGGTGTAATCCGCTCGTTTGGGTGTTTGCAGTGTCGCAATGTGTTTGCAGTGTCACAATGTGTTTGCAGTGTCACAATGTGTTTGCAGTGTCGCAATTTGTTTGCAGTGTCGCAATGTGTTTGCAGTGTCACAGTGTGTTTGCAGTGTCACAATGTGTTTGCAGTGTCGCAATTTGTTTGCAGTGTCGCAATTTGTTTGCAGCGTTGCGATGTGTTTGCAGTAGTATCCCCACTACTTAGGTCGCCCTCAGAGCGATTTTATAGGCGAAAAGGGATCCCTCGTTGTGTTATAATTCTACAAGGTGCCATTTGGGCCCCTGGTAGAATCTTAGGGGGGGCGTGTGAAGGGATCGAATGGGCAGCTGCGTTGAATCACTGTGAGGTCGATCACGCGCCCAGTCCGTGGGCTGCCAGGACGCGTCCCCAACACACTCTCGCCACTTCCGGCACATTATGGTTCCTGCTGTCTCTGCGGCAGTGATGAACAGCCCTAATGGGGGCCCACTCGGCTTCGAAGGTCAGGCACCTGCGCTGCACAACGCTGCGCGGGGACCGAAAGGCCGACGCTGCCCTCGCGCAGAAGGTTTTCATTACGGGAAAACGGGGTCTCTTTCCGAGGCGGGAGCATTTAGCTGCTCGCCTTAAACAAACACAGCCGCGTCCACCGCCGATGGCTCGCGGCGCCGCGGCCCGCCGCCTTTGCCGACACCCGACACACTGTCATTGCGTCCCGCGGGGGGGTCCCGTGCCGTGAGCTAATGGGGACGTCGGTTTCGGGGAATTGTCCCGGGCGGCGGACGTCCATTTTAACCCCCGTAAACAACAGATGCGGATCCCTCGTTGACGCCGCCGCGTGCATTAGTGGCACCGCGGACACGCCGGCGCCTCCTTGAAGCATCTGTCGAGAGACGACTCCCAGTTGTTGGGACCCTCCCGGAATGTTGTCGCGCCTCGTCCGTAACAGCGGCAAGCTAAGCCGCGTATGCGCACGAGAGGCGCCCCGCTGTGGTCCGATGACAGGACTAAATGCGGAACAGCTGCGGGCCGGACGAGAGTCAAAGGAAAACGATTGCGCCTGCGGGCACAATGGGAGGTTGTTTTTGCTTTTTCTTCTGGGGGCGAGAGTGTGAGCAATACTGTGAAGGCATGGGGCGTGCCACCTAAACCTGGTGGGCCAATCATTTCGAGTGTCTATTCCCGGAATGCCATGTTCGTATAGCTATTTTGATGTTCTTTTCGTGTTGGGCATTTTAGGGAAAGGGTTTTGAACCTTGCCGAAGCGGGAAGGCGTGCCATACAGTTTTTGAACCAATCAGGTGTTAGTTGTTTGTGATTGGGTGATGCAAGGGGTGGGCCAGTCTCCTAGGTCTTTAAAACCAGGTCCGGAGCCGGGAAAAGGCGTTCTGAGCTAGATTTAGATCCCTTGCATCTTTGGCGATGCCAAGGAGGGAAGATTTTCCCTTAGCCAGTTCCATGTAATCATGCTTGCCGTTTATTCTGTTGTAAATATGTGAATTCCTGTATAAAGTTTCAGTTTTCCTTCCTTCAGTCAAGTTTTGCCGGATCTCGTCTGTTATACCGTCTCGTCTCGGACGGTGGGGCACCCGGTGGTGGAGCCCGGTATACGAGTTATACGAAATCTCACCACGACCAAGAAGAACGAACCTATCTTTACTCACATAAAAAAATTAAAATATTCCACTATGCACCTTGGTTTCGGTGACTGTTGGCTCCCTTCATGTGTTTGTCAAAAACGAGTGCCTCCTTTCCTTAACCTTTTATATATATATATATATATATATATATATATATATATATATATATATATATATATATATATATATATATATACATAACAACTGATGAAGGACGGTCCACCGTCTGAAACCGTTGGTGAATAAACGAAGACAATCGTACCAGTTGTGACCTTTTCACTGCGCATATATATATATATATATATATATATATATATATATATATATATATATATATATATATATTCCGACTCAGCGGGTTTCAACGAGAACTCCGCTGCTCTTAGTCTACATTTCGCTTCGATTTGAATCTAGTCGTTTAATCTACGATGGATTGTCCCTTCTGCGTTCGATTTGGTGTAGAGGAAGAGTGCTCTTGCAAAGCCTTGAAGTCGTCACACCCAGGAGCGACACGCCCTGCGGAAGCTACCCCGCCTTACCCAAGCATAGTTACGGCTACACGGCGCGCTAGGACCAAGACAAAAGAGAGGTATGAAACGAGCGCGAAACTATGTAACACAATGTGCCCATACTAGTCCAAACCGCTGCCCAGGCACGTACGGATGAAGCGCTTGGTGCTTTAGAGCCCTCGAACGCTGTTGTCCCAGGCCCACGGCGCGGCTCGAGCCGTTGTTCCCTTTGCGTCCTTCCCGAAAAGGGGAGAAAAGTGGTGTGGGCCCACTCCCCAAAAACCCGGTGACAATCCCAAAAAGAGAAACGACCTCCCATCCCCGCAGGTTCCACTGCAACCCTCAATGCCAAGCACCCATCCGCCTCGAAGCCTCGAAGACGATGCCACCCTTACAAAAATTTTTTTAGACAGTCTACAGACTGTCCATAGACTTCTGTCTATAAAGTATATCGACTATCTACAGACAAACCCTAGAGAACAGTCTATAGGTAATACAGATTCTATAGAGAGTCTATAGCTAATCTATAGGTTTACGGCCATAAAATTTTAGTAGACTTTTGTCTATGTACACTCTATAGACGATGAACAGACAAAAATAAATATCTATAGAAAGGCACTACAGTGGATAAGCATTCTATAGACTGTGTAGAGACCATTTTTATAAGGGCAGGCCGCACAACTTTTCGGGCTGAACGGCGACTGCCCGAACACGCTGGACAAAGTGATTCGAGCTTCCCTTTTTCAAACTGGCCCGGAACGCACCGGAAGTGAACGAGGCGGTGAAGGGGACGGACGACGAGTCGGAAGAGGAAGTACGGGAAGAGTCGCTGAACAACGGTGGTGAGAGTCGATGGGGGGAGGAAGAGGGTAAAAAGCACGCGGACGGGACGTGCGTCACTTCCGGTTTCGATCTGAAAGGAAGGGAGTGGGAGAACAAACCGAGAGAGAACGGTACCGAAAGAAGAGCCGAGGGAAAGAGAAAGGGGAAAAAAGGGACGGAACGTTTTGCGCCGGGGTCAACGACCGTCTTCGACCGGGGCCGCAGAAAATGCTTTTCACACACACACACACAGTGGGGCGCGGCGCCGAGAAACTAAGAAAGGGAGAGGAGATCCAGGCGAAGGGATGTAAGGGAAGAGAAACGGGAAAGAACGAAGAAAAGAAGCGAAGGAAAGAAGCGGGAACATAATGCGGGTTGGCCGTACGAAGGAGAGACCCAAATGGCCTCGGTCGTTCCTCGGCTCCGCTCTTCCCGAAAATGCTCGATGTCGCGTCGATATTAGGTCGCGTGCCAACCGATCATTTTCGCTCCACCCCTACCGACTTCTTGCCCGCGCGCCAGAGAAAATAGGAGCAAAAAAAAATGGTGACATTTCGCGCGGAGAAGTTCATTATCCCCTGCGAGCGACTGACCCGCTTATATAGGATCTTCTTCCAGGCTAACACCGTCGCAACATTTAGCCCGAACGGAGGTAAGGCTGCGATTCATGTACAAGAAAGCACTTTCGTAGAAGGAAGCATTTGGGTTGAAAACTTTACTGAAACTTTGGTGTAGCGACTTATAAGCGTTGCGCACCGCCTCTTCCACAAAGATGGTTTATGGTTTAGGGGGGTTTAACGTCCCAAAGCGACTCAGGCTATGAGAGACGCCGTAGTGATGGGCTTCGGAAATTCTGACCACCTGGGGTTCTTTAACGTGCACTGACATCGCACAGCACACGGGCCTCTAGAATTTCGCCTCCATCGAAATTCGACCGCCGCGGCCGGGATCTTCCACAAAGAGTATTCAAAGGCAGTGCGACTTAATGAAAAAGCATTCGCTCGGTATGCGGGGTAGAGGGAGGATCGAATGATGGTCGTGATGATGATTATTGTGATGATTATGAACATTTGACTTTTAACGGTACAAGGGCACCTTGACCAAACAACGCCATCGATTACGGGGTTCGTCTGCACAATCTGGGCTAAAAGACCAATTTTGCCAAGCATTTTTGCCCCTTGCAAAACGACTAATTTCACCAATCATTTTGCCCAATAGAAAGGAATAATTCTGCGAATCATTTTGCAAAATACAAAGCGCCATGGATTACGTGCTTCGTCTGTATAATCTGGGCTAAAAGACCAATTTTGCCAATCATTTTTGCTCCTTGCAAAAGGAATGATTTCGCCAACCATTTTGCCCAATAGAAAAGACAAATCCTGCGAATCATTTTGCAAAATACAAAGGACAAATTCTGGGAATCATTTTGCAAAATACAAAGCGCCATGGATTACGTGCTTCGTCTGTACAATCTGGACTAAAAGACCAATTTTGCCAAGCATTCTTGCCCCTTGCAAAGGTACCAATTTCGCCAATCATTTAGCCCAATAGAAAATAATAATTCTGCGAATAATTTTGCAAAATACGAAGGACAAATTCTGCGAATCATTTTGCAAAATACAAAGTACCAATGTTGCCAATAATTTTGCCCCACACAAAGCCCCAGGCCAGGGTGAGCTTTAACCCACTGAAAAACCGTTAGGTGCCCGACGTGTTTGGGGATCGAACACCGCATCTCGTGCATGCGAGGGGGCGAATAAAAACCGCCTATCGACACTGCAAACTTTGAAAGCGCACTGCGCAAAGTTTACAGCTTCCCTTAACGGAGCGCTGCGTTGATGCAACTTACCCATCAAAGCTAGCACCTATGCTCACGAGCGCACAGTTCCCGATCCACGAGTACGTGCATGCGCATGCGCGAAGCCACGTGTTCTGGCCCTCTCGGGAAACCACGACGAAACCGTGGGATCGTTAAAGATGCTGCTGCGACGCAAGCGTGAAGTCCTAACGCACTCTCGAAACTCGCTTTAAAACGTACAGCGGGAATAAAGATTTAAATAAATAAAGACCGACGCTGCGGCAGTTTTCGGACAAGCCGTTAAAAATACCCATTACGGCGCGTTCCCGTCGGCATTATGAGCGCGGTTTGTACACAGGCCTGTAGAAGGTTCTGCGCGACACAGCAGGCGACCGTGCTCTGCAGCTTTCACGCCGCAAAGTTACCGCATAGAAGTTACACTGAAACATTCGATGCAGATGTCCCATAGGAGGAGGAGGAGGAGGAGATAAGTGGGATAAGTGGAGAGTGTACAAGGGCCGTGCAAGAGAGCACAGGAGAGTGGTAAGAACAAGCTCGTGCCAGAAAGGCGTAACGAGCGCAGCAGTGAGGTAATGGTCTGGGCATAAGCCTCGTATGCACGAGGTACTGGGTTCGATCCCCGGTGCCGCCCGGTACCCCCCGTTTTTACAATGGGTAAAAGTTTTTCCTCTAGCCTGACGCTCGGTTTCACTCGGGCGAAATGCATAGCTGGGTCATTGACCGAACCTCGTGCACAGCAAAAAAAAAAAAAAAAAACAACGTTAGCCATGGCCCCCATTGACAAAACTCCGCGCACTACCAAATCATCATCATCATCATGCGTACGTTATAACTGCGTATATATATTCAGTACGAGGAGTCACAGAGTCGTTCGTACGCAGATTCGATTCTGCCAACGGAATACGGCGAGAAGGAATAAATTCCTACACGCAGAGAGCTTCGCTGCCACCCCCCCCCTCGCTCGACAGCGAAACGGCGAAACGCAATTTCTCTGCGGCGCCTCGCGTCGCCGTATCATGGTACGAGCCTCCGAATTCTAAACTACGCGTATTCACCCATCACTGCCACGTATTTTTTGAGATCTTACAAGAAGCAACCCCGCCGCGGTGGCTCAGTGGTTAGGGCGCGCGGCTACTGATCCGGAGTTCCCGGGCTCGAACCCGACCGCGGCGGCTGCGTTTTTATGGAGGCAGAACGCTAAGGCGCCCGTGCGCTGTGCGATGTCAGTGCGCGTTAAAGATCCCCAGGAGGTCGAAATTATTCCGAAGCCCTCCACTACGGCACCTCTTTCTTCCTTTCGTCTTTCACTCCCTCCTTTATCCCTTTCCATGCGGCGCGGTTCAGGTGTCCAACGATATATGAGACATATTGCGCCATTTGCTTTGCCCAAATACCAATAATTATTATTACAAAGAAGCATGTGAGTGCTTTCTGAGCGCTGTGCAGCCGCACATTCCCATACATTTCTGAATCAAACAGGCCATCTGTGGTGCACCTTCAGAGACAAGCCCCCTTAAAATAATATTGAGACTGAGGAGAAATGTAAATCATCCTATTTCAATATATTACCACGCTCTAATTTCAAGAAAGCGTACTGTCCCTAAATACATAGCTTTGACACTTACTTAATATTCAGTTCGCAATTAATATTTGCTTATTATTTATTGTTACTTATTCTCTACTTTTATTAGGTATTGATTTAGCATTCATCTTGTTATTATTTATTTAATATGTCGGCCGAACAGAGATACGGGTACCGCCGCCACTGGCCGTTTTTACAAACTGCGGCGACCCCAACACGCTATCGTATGTAGATCTCTGAGCCTACAGCAAACCGCCGTTCACAACACAACAGGGACCACTGAATACACAATAATCTCGACAACGTTATCAACGTCACGAATTAGAATCGAGTGGCAGTAAAAGCTATTCCTCTCTCAACTACAAATTTCTTCGCAATGAATACGACTAAACCTCCCGACCGAACGTCAACAGCGCAGTTAGAAAGCCCACAACAGAATATCACTAAGAATAGAATTATTGTATTGTGTTGGGTTTTATGGCGCATAAGCTACTGAGGCTGTCATGCGCCAAACACATGGTATAATTTATTTCAAGAATTGGGTGTCCTCAGTGAAAGTCCTTGTCCGGACAAGGACTCCGAGGAGCCCAACTAATCGAATGCAGACCTCAGCCTTCTTCTCAGGCCTGAGCAAATGGATGAGGTGTATCATAAAATGCGTCGCAGCATAGGGTAAGAATTTTTAGAAATAATAGTTGTGTGATATTATAGTTTGTTTAAAATCGCTGCGTCTTTCAGAAAACTAAAAACAGATGAAGTTCCTACAAGTGGATTATCTCCTAAAGGCAAATTGGGGTGGAAGGGAATGCGTTCATTGTAAAGTACGGTAAAATATTTTTTTCTTAGCCGTCCGAGTGGTGCGCACGAGAATAGGATGTAATTTACTGTGAGCTCATCTCCGCATTTCTCACATAAGGGTCTGTCTTGTTTTGTCATTAGAGAGTTATGTGTTAGGTGTGTGTGTGTGTCTAAGAATAGAGAAACGAGTGGGAGTTTGTTCTCAGTTTTCGCGGCAGCATAGGCTGCCGGTAAACGGCAACAGGCGGCAGCAGCGGGAATGCGTTCGTAACTGTGGGGAATGCATACAGAGTAATAATAATAATTAATAATAATAATTGGTTTTGGGGGAAAGGAAATGGCGCGGTATCTGTTTCATATCGTAGGACACCTGAACCGCGCCGTAAGGGAAGGGATAAAGGAGAGAGTGAAAGAAGAAAGGAAGAAAGAGGTTCCCGTAGTGGAGGGCTCCGGAATAATTTCGACCACCTGGGGATCTTTGACATTATTCTTCTTATTACTATTATTATATTATTTTTAACGTGCACTGACATCGCACAGCACACGGGCGCCTTAGCGTTTTTCCTCCATAAAAACGCAGCCGCCGCGGTGGGATCGAACCCGGGAACTCCGGATCAGTAGCCGAGCGCCCTAACCACTGAGCCACCGCGGCGGGTGCATACAGAGTACGCGAAATTCAGTTCGCCCGCCGTAAAGCACCGTGCACAACTTCTGCGACCATGCAATACAGAATACAGTCAGCGGCCTCTCCGCGTGCAAGGGCCCCGTCGTTGACTTCGAGCGTCGCGGCCTCCGAGCACACAGCTACAGACACGCCCATCTAATGGCCTTCGCTGGCTCACTCACTCTCCGGGGCTGGCTACACCTGCAGGCCGCACTATAGGCGGCTCCAAGTGACCGCCGTGCTCTGCCTGTCGACAGGACGATGAACGGAACAGCACAAATAGCGCAGCGGGCCTATCGCTGCTAGCCATCGATTTCTGATTGCAAAGACGGCTTGCGGGCGAAGTAGCCGCAGGAAATGCCGGGCTATGTTATTAACACGTCGCCGGGTTTGCGAAGGCGCGGACAGTGCTGAATAAAAGTAGAATAAAGTCTGATTGATTGATTGATTGATTGATTGATTGATTGATTGATTGATTGATTGATTGATTGATTGAGTCGATCAATAATTTATTTACTGACTGACTGACTGAGTGATTGATTGATATCCGTCCATCTATCCATCCATTCCTTCCTTCTCATTCACTCGCTGAGTGATGGGTAATGAATTGATCAATTGATTGATTGATTGATTGATTGATTGATTGATTGATTGACTGATTGATCGATTCCATCCATCCATCCATCCATCCATCCATCCATCCATCCGTCCGTCCGTCCGTCCGTCCGTCCGTCTCCATCCATCCATCCATCCATCCATCCATCCATCCATCCATCCATCCATCCATCCATCCATTACTTCTCATTCGCTCCTTGAGTGAGCGAATGAAGGAATGAATGAATGAATGAATGAATGAATGAATGAATGAATGAATGAATGAATGAATGAGGCGTGCCGGAGGGACGAAAGCCTGGAACAGCTTTTTTTTCGCACAAGCGAAGTCTGCGGCACACATAGAGCGTCTTCGTGAGTTTCGCGGAAGTTTGGTCCAGACTCTTAACCGCCGCGAGACTCCCGCGAAAACAGAAAAAAAAAACGATAAAGTCGGTCACCAGGGCGCCGGTTATCCACTCCGGTCCGCTCTTCTCAATGAGGAGGCCGGATACGAGCGCCGCTGCAGAACTGCCCTCTGGCGGGGGGAGGCGCAACGTCGCCGTCTACGGCAGGCAGCGCACCCGCAAACTAAACCAGACTCAAGGGGAGGGGAGGGGGGGGGGGCGAGACCATTAGCATAGCTCTCATTTCCCGAAATCTGGGTCAGTGAGCCGGCGACGTTGGCGACGCAGAGCAGCCGCTGGCGTCTGCGCGACGCCGGCTAAGGAGCGCCTCCACTTGCCTCGCCAACGATGGGGCGGTACTGCAGCGCTCCCCCCCCCCCCCCCCCTTCCACACTCAGTCTCCGGCTAAATACCGTGCAACGGTATTCAGCCGCCGCCGAGCCGGAGTTGGCCCCGGCAGCCAGAGTTCTTTAATCCTGGCAGAGTTGCGAAACTCCCAACTAAAATTCGGCCCCGACCTGCAGCCAGCTTATTGAGGTTAGCAAACGGTGGCGCCAAAGACGAAGACAGCAGGAAGCAACTACGCGACGAACACTCTGGACACGGGGTCTCTCATAATACTAACGATCAAATAAAGTTCTTTTTTTTTCTCCTAACGGTGGCTAGCGGAGACGGTGATGTTTATGAGCTTGGAAGCAAATTATTGGCGCCACCCTGAAATTTGTATTTCTCCGCCACATCAAAGGGTTCAGCAGCCTTGGGGCAGTTATATATGAGCGTAGCAATTGGTGAGGCAGACATCTAACCACGAAGTTTCCTACTAATTACAAGTGCCAGGTTCTGACACGTGGTCGCTGTTCCGAGGTTTCACCACGACCAGCCCTGGAGTGGCTGATGTGAATGCAGCTAATGGCATGGCGATCGACTAAGCTCCGCGTATCGGACCAATCACAGTGGCGGCTTCATACATACGCGCCCTCGCAATTGGTGCGACTACAAAGCACCGAGGCGTCGTAATAAGGGCTTGAGATTATCAAACAACTCTACTCACGAAACCAACAATACCGACTGATCAGTGTTCCGACGATGTTATCGCTGGGTATACTGTGGTTGGTCATTCTGCACAGAAAAATGACGAAGTCGCGGATTGCTGCTTCTTCGCAATGACGTCACGGCCGCCAAGGATCCGTATATCTCCCATTCTGCGCTCCCGATTCACTGTTTTGGCCGCCTTGTCAATTGTAACCGCATCTTCTGTAACCTCCAGGCCGCTAGCAGGAAATCGCTAATCGCCATTGCACCGCTACCACCATTATCTGCCAGTGAATAGACACATACAGCGTAACGTGTAAGGCGTTAGCGTTACACGAATACCGGGAGCCTGCGCGCCGTCATTGAGCATGCGCAGATCACCTTACGGACGCCAGATGGCGCTAGGTACCCGGCAGCTGCACGGCAAGCCTATGGCATCGGGGCCAATCAGCGCGTGCGCACTGGCGATGGGTGGGTTCAGGCACTCCGGTAACGGTAACATGGTACGCGGTGTTCTACAGGTGTCTAATAAATAGTGCAGAAGCCAAGGAAAAAAATATCCTGAAGCAAAAACACCGTTATATCACACCGGCCCTATAATTAGCCGACCCGAGCCCAGATCCGAAAACCCAGCAGCGTTTCAGAGACAAGCGCCAAAGAAGAAAGGAGTCGGGGGGGGGGGGGGGGGGGGGTAGGAACGCTACACCGTCGGATCAGCTTAACAAGCGGGATATTCTCGTCCCAGGAGGCGTGTTATCCTTGTTACTTTCTATCAAGGGAGCTCGGAGAATTCGCAGCAGCTCTCGAGGCATCCAAACCAAGCAATGTAACGAGGGCTCACATCGCAAAAGCAGAAGCAGCATCAACAACGGTGATGCTGTTTTATTGGATCAGCTTAACAAGCAGGATATATAGCGTCGCTCTCCACTCGGCTTCTTTCCTTTGTTAGGTTACATCAAAGATCCCCGAGGAGGGAAACGAACGCGTGGAATGTAGTCCAGGAAGTAAGCGACCAGTGCGAAAAACGGAGAACAGGTGAACAAACGGAAAGCTTTTGCGCTCCTCCACCAGGTGTCCTCAGTTTGCGCGTGTAGTTTACAATGCCTAATCAACACTCCCCTGTGGTCATAGTGTAAGTACGGGAAGGACAGGAACAGGCAAAACGAAAGAAGGAGATACGAAGGTGGTCCGCAGCGGTAGTAGCCCCACGACATTGGCGTGTCAGCCCAACAAGCAGCATATTGTCAGTCCTAAGCCAGTTCGTTTGCACTGTTTGCGTTAAACGAGGGACTATCGAAGCCATCGAAGAAGGCGAGTTGCACGTGCGGTATACTGGGTACAAAAAGGGTCATGTTCGAAGCTTGCGTGCTTAAAAGGTGAGTTTTTGTGGAAGCGGCGACCCACGAAGGAAACTAATAAACACAAAGATTACAGAAAACATGTAAATCGAGCTGTGCTCGAAAGCGGCTGAATTTGTAACACTATAGCACGTCACTTCGTGAACGCAGTCAGCGCGCGTTGCGGCGTGATGTGACCCGATGCCACGCAGCTGGCAATTCTACCACTGCATGGCTCTACGTAGACGTCGCCGCGACGCCGCTGCCCCCCCCCCCCCCCCTCATGATCTGTGCGCTAATTTAGTGAAGGGAGTCGCCGCCGCACCGCGGCCCGAGCTCCGCCTTGAGGGTATGAAGCAATAGCTAGTGGGTTAAAGCCCGTATATGCAGAATGGGTCTTTATCTACTTAGCATTCACAGATCCCTGGGAGTCCTCATGCCTCTTCCAGGAGCAATGGACCAGCGGTTAAGCGGTGCGCCAATGCTCTGGGATGACAGGTGCTGCCATCCGGTGGGCCTTGTGCGATCCTGGTTGTCCCGAACAACATCGCGCGACCAATCATTTATTTAACCGCCACCTGCCAGACTGCATGAGGACGCCATCTGTTATGGGTGCCTTCTAATCGTCTCTCTCTCTCTCTCTCTCACACACACACACACACACACACACACACACACACACACACACACACACACACACACACACACACACACACACACACACACACACACACACACACACACACACACACACACACACGCACACACACACACGCACAAGATGGTTTTCGCTTAATGGGGCAAGTAAGGCTTACGCCTTAAAACACGCCAATAGATAGCGGCTCTAAACACACGCAAGTCTTGAGAACTGTTGTCATAATGCGACTCCACGACTGTACGGATATAATCACCGTGCTGATCCGGCAGCCGAGTCGGGCGCCGATCAGAAATGAGATAAGAAACATAATCTCCTAGTTCCTCTTCAGGTCTGACCGCCGTGGCGAATCGAGAGAGAGAGGTCAATCGGCTCGTGTGCGGGAAAGCGCGCTGGCGGTAATAGCGTCGAAGCTCGCGCGAGGAACCCTTGTGGAAGCGAGCTGCTTCCGACTGCGGAGATGTAAGCGACCCGTCGATCAAGCCCTCCGAATGCCGAAGCCTTTACTGCCTTACTTCAGTCATTTCCCAGTGCGGTGACCCGTGGTGCGGACAACCAGCGAAAGAGACACGGCTACAGAACCCAGCGCGAGTGATGGCGGAACCAACAGCAGCTCCGCAGAGTTCCAGAATTGCCTGACGCTTTGGGAATCGACCATGACGGCCCCTTTCAGTCTCACTTTCCTCCACCCTTAAGCATGTGCTGCTGTACGAACGGGAAGGCATTTTGTGCGCACCCCTTAAGGTCTCTGATGTAAAATCAAACGGCATTGATTGATTGATTGATTGATTGATTGATTGATTGATTGATTGATTGATGTTAAAGATGGCCCAAACATGTTTAAAGGCGTATAACACCTTGCCAAATGTATATTCTGAATGTCACCAAAAATACAAGATGTCTACAGCAATCACCGTCCAATACCGGGGGACTAATTCCTTGGTTTCACAGATCTTCATTTTTTTTTATACTAGCCGCTTCTGTGACCCTTCGCTTACACGCTTCCTTCTATTCATTCTTCCTCTCCCAAACTGCACGTCTAATAAGCGACAGAGTCATTACGCAAGCCTTTTTGTCTCCTCTTAGCACCTGACGAATGAATCGCGTTGCACCACCCCATCGCCATCATCATCATCGGCACCAGCCCGGGCACACTGCACGGACTCTTTACCAACGACCTTCGGCGCAACGCAGTCGCAATGCAATCGCCCGCTCCCGCCAAACAGCGAACCACGGGGGCGAGCTTCGATTACCTCCGCCTATCGCTTTCGACAGGCCTCCGCCGCATCGGCAACGTTTCGCAAGAGAGCGCGCGTAGCCACTTTGTATATGCGGCCACGAAACGCCTCCCCCCCCCCCCCCCCCTCCTTTCTGTTCCCAGCCGTACTCTTCCACGCTCACTTCCGCACTGCAATCGGCTGCAGAGCGTGCAGGAGAGCAATGACGGAGAGCAAAGGCAGCGTCAGCGCGCCGACTGCAACGCCCCCATAGCAACAGCTGCACCCTCAGTTAATAGTTTTAAGGCGAAAGCATTTATAGGCTCATGACTCGCCAGCGGGGATGTTCGCAGGAAAGTGTCGCACTATAGCTGTCAATCGAACTGGTGACGTCATCGAAACAAAACATAACAGAAATCAAAAACATTAAGATTGATTGAAAATGAATAAATAAAAATTAATAAAATAAAATACACAGCAAAAAATAATAAGAAAAAGAAAATGAAAACCAAACATATAAAATATAACAACAGAAATTTTTTAAATGCAACGCGTACTGCCGTCGTGGAAAAAACCCGCTTTCTAGAAAGTTTCATGCTTTCGCATTCATGCACGTAAGCAGACTTAAGTGCCCTCAGAACTTTTTTAACGATAGAGAGTGAGAGAGAGGAAAAAATGGAACATTATTAGTAAAACCGACGTTATGCGCCTATACGCAGCCAAAGCTGGGCAAGAAAGGGGGCGAGATGGGGCCGTTGTCTCCAGCATACCCAACAATTCTGGACAAAAGCATTTTTGTGCGGAAAAACGTTTATGAAAGCAACTTTTTTATATGATGTAAGATTTCACTGTAACAATCAATATGTTTCGAGATCACCCAAGAGGAGTCTTGTATTATTTTGCTAATAATGTTTGTTTGTTTTCGGCTATCGTCAAAAGTGTTCCTTAATGATTTTCTGTGACAGTTTTAACTGTTTGACGCGATCTATGGAAACACTTTAAAAGAAAGATTTTGCTACATGTCAGAAAAACAGACCATTACCTTTAATATTTCCATAACCGTACCTTACAATTTTCCATTTCAAAATTTTTATCCGAGTATGCTGGACATCAGGGCTGGAGGATTGAAGCGCAAGTGTAATTCCGCGGAAAAATATAGACCTGAATGCGATGGGGACGAAGCCAACAATTAAGCTTATACAAAAGATCCGATTCTATGGTTTTATGGGGTTTAACGTCCCAATAAGCGACTCAGGCTGTGAGGGACGAAACAGTGGATGGCTCCGGAATAATTTCGACCCCCTGAGGTTCCTTAACGTGCACTGACATCGCACAGCACACACCACAGAGGAATCACTCCATCCCTCGCGGTTAACAGCTGAAGGAGCCCGCCATTCACCCTTGGCAATTCATGTCAAGAAAGGGTGCCTGATGACGTACAGTTTTTTTGTTGTCCCTCTCCTTTCTTACTGGTCGGACTACTTGGCGCACAGCACGGTGAGAAAGGCCCGACTCCTTGCCGTCTGTGCCCAGCCTTGGCTGCATAGCCACAGAAAGTTGGCCCGGAGTACAGAATGCGGTAGACACATCAGTAACGTTTGTTGTTCAGGCGGCAGGGCAGTATGCATAGCAGCGACAGCGTCTAATGGTGTTTGAAGAAGCAGGGACATCGCTGTCCAGAGAGCGCCAAGACAAGAAACTCGCACAGTCTCCGTATGCTGGCAGGCAGAGACGCAAGATTCCTCGAAGAAAAAAAAGGGGCCCGAGGTTAATCCCCAAGTGTTCGCCACGTCGCCTGCACACCACTTTCCTCGAGCGTCCCGAAGGCTCTCGCGAGATTTCTGCCGGCCATTCGCCGAGCTTTCCGCGCGGATTCGACCTTTTCCCCTGGAGCTCGCCCACCGCCACTTCCGAGCTCTGAGCGGCTCGAATCAGCGAAACAAGGTCGCCGGAGAAGACGCCGAACGAAGAGCTCTCTCTCTCTCTCTCTCTCTCTCTCTCTCTCTCTCTCTCTCTCTCTCTCTCTCTCTCTGTGCCCCCGAGCGGAGATAAGTCCTCTCCCGGCACACCAGCCGGGCGGCGGAATCCCCCCTGAGTCTATTAGCGAATCAGCGAAGACGCCCCAACACTTGGCAGCAGAGAAAGTGGGTGACTGGCCGGCCAAGAGTACAGAGGGGAAGAAAGGGTGACCTGATCGAGAAAGCTTTGGCGCCATAGAAAGACAGCACGCTACAGAGGCAGAGTGGATACACGCAAGACGCGATAAGAGCAAAGGGGATACAGACACCCCGCACATATATAGGTGTATAAGGTGTGCATATGTATAAGGTTTACTATAGTCACGAATATCCAAGTCTGAAGGCGTGACGTTATTCACGAAGACTCGACGCAAATCCAAGGAACGACAATTTCATCGGACGAGCGCACCGTCCATTTGAAGTTGCCGCTCCTTGTGCTTGTGCCGTGTCTTTGTGAATAACTTAGCATATTAAGACGTGGTATTTTGCATGCTACCAACTAGCTCCTTTGGCACTTTTGTTGGGTGCATTTGTTGTGTGTGTGTGTGTGTGTGTGTGTGTGTGTGTGTGTGTGTGTGTGTGTGTGTGTGTGTGTGTGTGCGTGCGTGCGTGCGTGCGTGCGTGCGTGTGTGTGTGTGTGTGTGTGTGTGTGTGTGTGTGTGTGTGTGTGTGGTGTGTGTGTGTGTGTGTGTGTGTGTGTGTGTGTGTGTGTGTGTGTGTGTGTGTGTGTGTGTGTGTGTGTGTGTGTGTGCGTGTGTGTGTGTGCCTGCGCGCGCGCGCGCGCGCGCGTGTGTGTGTGTGTGTGTGTGTGTGTGTGTGTGTGTGTGTGTGTGTGTGCGTGCGCGTGTGTGTGCGCCTGCGCGTGTGTGTGCGTGTGTGCGCGTGTGTGTGTGTGTGTGTGTGTGTGTGTGTGTGTGTGTGTGTGTGTGTGTGTGTGTGTGTGTGTGTGTGTGTGTGTGTGTGTGTGTGTGTGTGTGTGTGTGTGTTTAAAAACAAACAAGCCTTTACTGAGGTTTCAACCGGGGACCAGTCTCTGAAGAATACTGGTCCTCGGTCGAAACGTCAGTAAAACCTTTTAATGTTTTTAAGCATATCTCAGTCTACTTCTTTATAAGTACATAACTTCTGGTTCATGGTGAATTTCTCGCAAGATTTATATACACGTTTTTTTTTCAATACTAACTCTGGTGTCATCTGTCTATTTCCTTTTCCTCAATATGTAGTACACGTCATGCGGCAGTGAAACCATATGGTACACAATAAAAAAAAATACTACGAAGACTCCTCGCTCTGCTTGCAGATGAATGCGCCGGAGACAGGCTTGGCTAACGTGTTTTGACGTCGTGTTTGTCAAAGCGTGTTCCCTGTGAGTGCATGTTCCGACTATAGAACTCAGAACGTGCATTCGGGAAGAGCACAGTTTGCTAGACTACTGCGACTGAATATTCATGCATGCGATGAAGACGGACGGCGGAATTCGTTACCCGCGATACGGGTCCGTTTTTTTTTTTGTTGTCTGCTTCGCACGGCACTGGCGTTGGATATTTAAATTCAAGTTGCTTTTCAAGCAAGCGAACATGGTTCACCGTAGGCAATGTGTGTATTGATTTCTTTTGATGCGAGTAGCCGGTTTCACTGCATTTTGATTCTTAACGAACGCCAAGACAGAGGACTCTTAGGAATTAAGCAGCTGCGACATTGGACGTTTTTAGCACACCGGAGACGTACTAGCAGAGACGTATACCGGTTTACCGGACCCCTCCTGCGCATGCGCAGTGGCGTTGTTGGCGTCAGGGAGGGCCACTGCGCATGCGCAGTAGGGGTCCGGTAAACCGGTATACGTCTCCGCTAGTACGTCTCCGGTATGCTAAAAACGTCTCATACTATGTGATTCCTCGGCGTACTGTCTCTGTGGGTTATAGGTGTCGTGTTGCTCACTGATAGTTAACATTGATTCGAGAGTTACCCACTCCTTATTTATGTGTTTTTCCATGTGAGCACTACGTTTTATTCATTCCTAGTCTTGAGTTTTTTATTTGCATTAAAGGAACACTGAGAAAAGCTCCATGCAATTTATGTTCTAAGTAAAGTAAAAATTTATTCTTTCGCTCTTTCTACGTTGCGCGTTTTCCCGGCAGCGAGACGCCCATTCATTGGTGAGAAAACTGGATTTGAAAATCCTCCCGCCAGTCGATTCAAACTCACGACGTTCGTAACGAAAAAGGATGGGTTCCCATCGTTTTGAAGTGAACGACATCGTGGCGCAGCCTCTGAGATCAGCGTCGACAACTTAGGTGTCGACGCATGCATTTTACTTGCAAAATCGGCCGGTGATGGCGCCACCCGTATTTTGTAAAGAGAAAGCCAACAGGAACAATAATTCACTAGGCCATTCGGTACCTATCCACGTAAACCGTTGCCTTTTTAAGCCGTGTTAACATGAAAGGAGGACAGCGACATGAGAGAAAAGAGCCAACTTTTCTCATGCGTTTGCTTTCTGCTCGAGGCGTTCGGATTGGAGCGATAGAAAAATGCGTCGTAAAACGTCCAGATAAAGACGAGAAAGGGCGGAGGGCATGCCAAAAGCGTAACGGGGGCCAGGGGAGCGGCTAAATTTGCAAAAAAGGAACTATACAACCACTCTCGATGCCACGCTAACGACGCCATAAAGGCACCCTTTCCCCCACCTCACAAAATCAACACACCAACGAACGACTCCGAGCAAGAGTACAGCAAAGGCGGCCAGCAAACAGGCGGGAAAATCTGTGCAGGCCGTAAGCAAACCAAGGGTGGACAAGCAAAAAGTTAAAACGAAGTATCGCCAATAAACGCGGAATAACATCGCTCCCTATAGCTAGAGCATGCTGGCGCGCGCACAAACCAGGACCAACAAAAGCATCAACGAGAAGAGGGAACAGGAACGCACACAGAGAAAGAAACAAAATAAATACCAACAAGAAGCGGGAGCATTAACGCACACAGAGTACAGGAAAAAGAAATATAGCAACAACAAGCTGGAACAAGACTCAACAGTTGTATAGATCACAGGCGGGTAGCAAACAGGCTACGGACAGTGTATAAACAGTAAGAACAAAAGAAAAAAGTAAGCGTGTCGGCGCTCGAAAGATGAAAACGGCAGAGGAAAAATATGTAAGCTCCGCTACACAAACACCGAGACACCTGCAGCGCGAAGCTCCGCGGGGATCGACGCCGACCTAACAATGAGCTCGCTTTTCCGGCTATACTATAAACGCCGCGGCGACTTCCCCCGGTGGGCAGGAGGAGAGCCTTCTTCTTCAAACAGCGCCGTTCGCGGAGCCCGCGCTGTTGATTTTTTTTTTTTTTTTCGCGAGAAATGGTGCAGCGTTTGGTTAACGCTCGTCGGCTTTCGTCGGTTTGTTCGGCTCGCTCGCGGACGAGATTTTTGCCGCACGACCCCGCTTTGCAACGTGTATACACACTACAATGGGTATTGTAACGCGCATATTGTAAAAAAATGCATATTGTAAAAAAAAAGCGCTACGTATTGTAACATGCGCATTCCAGCAGGCCTATTTAACTAATGCGCATCGTAATACACATTGTGACACGCGCATCGCAACAGGAGTGTACTGTAATCTGTATATCACAACAAGCGCGTAATGAAACAAGTGCTAGCATGGGTGCGTCGAGGAGTACTTTTAAGCGGAGAGATCCACTGGCCCGATGCAATGATTTTCACCGCGGGGGCGAGGTGACTATAGCTATCGTCGTCATTTCAAATGCTACGGAGAAGTCAGAAATCTCGGGACGCTTGCTTGTATTTTTGTTATCTTTCACCGGCTTTCTTTTTTCACTTTTTTATCTTTCTTGTATTTACTTCCAGATATTATCTGGGATGGAAGCCTCGGCGAGTTAGGCATGCATTGCACATGCTTACACGGCCCAACATCCATATCATTGAATACGCCCGATAAATCAAAGCGGTTTCACTTTCAGATTGTTCGATATCATCTGGATAAAGGTCATCTGTATAGCTGCAACCCAAAACAATAACAGCTCCCAAAAGTATATATAAATTTATAGGATCTATACGCCTCATGTTGAGCATAACTATATTGGCTTACATCAGTCCCATCTGGACATGTCTAATCACACTGGCAATGCAAGGGGCCTAAAAAGGGACCTAATATGTACTCTATGGGTATACAGAGCTTCAATATAGTACCTGTATTCACCATTACAGGTTATGTAAGACGGCCACCCTGCTCCTCCTGACGCAAAGCTCGGAGGGCGATGATCAGACGCGACGTACAGTTGATTCAGCATTAAATTTTAATGTTTCCTTACTGCGCTATTTTTTGTTGTTCTTTTAAGTGAATGTCCATAGCAATGACGATTTTTGCAAACCAACACGCTAGGACCACAATGTTGTTGACAATACTGGATCGTATCGTGTAAAACTAACAGGACGCAGACCAGAATATGGAAATGGAGCTACAGCGGTTGCAAATATTCACCGACCTGCCCACGAAGTTGTCCTGTTGGACTGCGTTTCCAGTACAAGTAGCCGCAATATGACAAACAATGCTGAGTTAGCACTCAAGCCCCACCAGGTTTATTTTTACACCTCGTCTTTCAGGCACGAAAAAAATTAGCGATGTACTATTTCCGCGCAGAGCAGAAACAATAGGTGGCGGCCGTGAGCATGGGAGGAGCGTCACTGCACACTTGAGTCGTATGAAACTATAGCGTCCTGTAGTTCATGACTGTCTTGTTTGCGCTGCAAAATACATCATAGTCATCCCCGCTGCATCGATGGCACGCTTTCAGCTCAAATGCTATCACTCTACGCCAAGAAGGACAAAAAGTACTACAGCGTTTAGTTTTTACAGACTAAACTGCGTTGCACACAACCATAAGTCGCTCAAAGATCAACCACCGCTCCCTCAGTAAATAACTGCAGCGGTTAGTGATTTGGGGACTAACGGCATCGCACAAAACCCCCCGTCCCTCACAGAGCAACCAAGCTTCTAGGGACTAACTGCAGCGGTCAGTTTTTTTTTTTGGACTAACTGCACACCCTTTATTCCCTCAAGGAGCAGTTATTACTCCCTCGGAGACTAACTGGAAACGGACATGAGCACCAGTTAGTCTCCCCACGGAGTAACTGCGTGCTGTGAGGAGAAGTGGTGCATTTAGTCCCATTTTATATTATCTAGCTAGGAGTGCAGAATCAGTGAGAAGCGAGAGAAAAGCTAAATCGTCTCCACACTCACCCCGATCTGGCTCCTGCAGACGGTCCACTGGGCAGCGTTGCGTCGGCGACGGTCCCTGGACGCGAATCGCATGCATGTCGAGTAGGGAATCATGCCGGCTGCGGCGACGATGCGCTGAGCAAACGCGACCACTGGCCCTGCACGACACGGTGGGTTGGCGTCGAAGGCGCTTCGGATCCGTGGCTCGTCGCTCGTGAGGAGGAAGAGGAGGGGAGGTCAGCCAAGGGATGTCCAAGGTGCGCTCATGTAAGAGTTCAGTGCTTTGGCTTGTCCTCCCGGTGACGGTGCATCAAGACGATTCGACTCAAGTCGACGCGACAAATCACGGAGTCTCAAGGGCTCGGAACCAGTCCGTTTTTTTTTCCTTCTCTCTTTCGGTTTCACCGTGAAATTTTATATCGACCTTTATTTTTCCTTCTTCGAAGTCCTCGGTTAGACTTCGCAGAACTCAGAAGTGTGGATCTTATTTTTTTCTGAAGAATTCGCAGGACCGATGTTTTAGTCGCGAGCCACTGAGGGGAGCCAAGTTTTGCAATCTAACTTATCGCAAGCTCTAGAGCTCTTCGTTGAAACCTCCAAGTCTCCCCCACTGAGACTTAAAATTCGTATTGAGCGCAAGAAACAGCAGCCTTCTGGACAATTACTGCTGCTGCAGCATGTCGGTGGCACTCCCGCGGCTTGAACGGCTGACAAGAATTTCTGCTTGTGCCACTCGATTTACTGAGCAAATACTGTTTTCCAAGTAAAATTCG
Source organism: Amblyomma americanum (assembly GCA_030143305.2). Taxonomy (NCBI): domain Eukaryota; kingdom Metazoa; phylum Arthropoda; class Arachnida; order Ixodida; family Ixodidae; genus Amblyomma; species Amblyomma americanum. Next base: position 27,219 of record JARKHS020026074.1, read on the forward strand.
GAAATTCGGCAGGTACTGTGAAACAGCGATTCAGGTCGCTCTTGACAGCGGTCGGTCGATGGTCTTTACTTTACCTCACTCCCGGTCAATCACGCTCGGTCACAACCTTTGAAGCACGAACACCTCGATTTTCCTGAGGTCTTGAAGAAATAGTTCAAGCGCAGGAACTGATCGAACACTCGTCGATAATCAGAACAGCACGTCCAAACTCACTACTTAATTTACAAAACGATGGGAGACTGTATACTACCACGGAGACAGCAGCTGACGATGGGGTGCTATCACTGTACACCTGGTGCCCGGAGGTTGTTTCGAAGGATATCAAGATGAGTTGTCAGCTTGTGTGTTGAGCCTTTAAGTCGATGCGTCCGAAAAATCTATACAGCGGTTGATGATGCACGCACGCTACACGAACGTTGAAGAGCTTCGGGTAGAAGACAATGATGAAAAGGGTGAAAACACCGGGATGACTCGTCAACACGATTCCTGGATGCTCTGAAGATTGGCTATCAGAAAAACGGCGACTGTTCTAACAGAAGACGCTGGAAGTGTAGATGCGCACGGCGGGAATATGGCGACTCACACGGGTTACGGGTTTCTCTAACACATAAAGTGAACGAAAGAATTTCAACACACTGGCTTGATCTATCAGACCTCGCAAAGACAACCACTCGCGGTGACGATGCCTAGATATGTGCTACTTGTCGTTCAGTGATTAGTCCACGGGCAACGTGAAGTCCAGAAGGCTGTGATGCGGTGTGGACACAGAGGTCGAGTTAGATAAATAGAGCCCGGTGAAGTGAACACAGCGGCAGAGCAGTTCAGCTTAGGGAACACTGATGGGTTACAAACAATTCTTGTTGGCGGACAGGCGTGACGTCACTACGCAGAGCAGTTCCGACGTTTCGAGGATGATACGGCTTCACCGATGAACACGTTGCACCTTGAACGTTGTGTTGAGAGACCGTATGATTCGATTGGAAAACGTTTCCAGTATTGCCAGTGGAAGATGGCACCGCTTACAGGCGACGCTGTGGGTAAAATTAGCTCGTTGCCAGCGAATAGTGAGCGACTTGTTAGCACGCAGTAACAGCACGATGAAGTCGACAGTGACGTCGAGTAAAGGACGGTGAAATAACGAGGGATGTACACACGAGGGCGGGGGAACTAAATGAGCGCTGCTTTCAACGACGATCCCGTCGAACTTGCAAACGACACACAAGACGCAATAGGGCGCTCGACGCCCAAGACGCGAGTTGGAGGTGACACAATACCGGGCTTGATTGGTCAGGTGAAAGTGACGTAGTCGGGACGTTCCGGGTCACGTGCAAATCTATGCGATGACGTTAGACACCTCAAAAATGCTGACGCCGACACACTGGGACTATACGGACATGGATCTGGCGGTGGAGACGCGGGAAAAGCCTGAATGTCTGTTGGATGCGGAAGAAGAGCGGACGAACGGCGGCCGGCCGGAAGTGACGTGCGTTGGTGACGTGGGCTAGGCGGTCGGTGCAGTGCCGCTGGCGGAAGCGTGCCGTACCGGGGCCGCGGGAGGGACGGGCCGGCGCCTGGCAAGGTGGCCGTCCTCAGGACCGTCTCCGGCGGCGTGCAGACTCATGGCTTCCGGTTCCACGACTCTGCGACATTGAAAAGACGGAGGGAAACAAAGGTGTGAGTGACACTGAACAATATCAAGGCTATATGCGGAATGACAGCAGGCGAGGCATCTCGGTGTCACACCACAGACGACAAGAACCAACTACCGCACTTGTGCTTACTTTTTTTCCGAGAAGCTCCCACGATTGTCTACTGCGGGACCTCTTTTTTGTATAGTACTTGTCAAGCGTTGTACTATACGTTGGAATGTATTTTTTTTTACAAAATCATGAAAGATGGAAAAAGAATAGAAGACACGAAGAGGGTTATCAGAAAATAACACACAGCTCAAAGCCGAGTTTGCAAAGCCGGTTCCTCGCGTACGTACAAAGCCACAGATGATTCCTCCACCAGCCATGCTGTAAAAATCAAAACAACGGTGGCAAAGAGTGCCATGCTGTCGCGTTCCAAGAGCGGCTTCAAGTCGCCAACGCCACCGTAAACCACGGGAGCGCCGCGGTGTCTACATTCCGGGACAGCTGCACGAGAGCACACACACAGCCTTGCTCGGGCAGCAGTCAGGAGAACGGATGCATCTCAAGGCGCGGTGGGCCGACGGACGAGGTAGGAATGCGACGACCCCGTCGAGGCGGCGCACAGACCGCACACGCTGGAGGCCTGGATCGCGATGCTCCCTGCTTTCTGGGTTCGTCTACCGCAGATTCCGCCGTAATACGGGCGTCGTCATTGGCGCACATTAACCACGTACTGCGCCAAACCGTTCGTGAACGAACATGCCATACAAGAAGTACGCAGTCGGTGAGCTGTTAGACCGCTATGAGCAAGCGGAACACAAATATCGTGCACTTCATAGTGATACACACCCGCCGCGGTGGCTCAGTGGTTAAGGGGCTCGGCTATTGATCCGGAGTTCCCGCAGGTTCGAACCCGACCGCGGCGGCAGCATTTCGATGGAGGTGAAACGCTAAGGCGCCCGTGTGCTGTGCGATGTCAGTGCACGTTAAAGATCCCCAGGTGGTCGAAATTATTCCGGAGGCCTCCACTACACACTAAACAATTTCTCATCCTTTAGGGTGTACATCAGCTGTCCCCAGGCGAACACCCTTTTCCAATTGTTCGGTGTTAGAAAAGGGTGCAGAGATCAGCACCCTTAAGAAAGGGTGCACTTAATGGTACTTAAGAGGATGTAATAAATGCACCCTCATTAAAGGGTACTATTTTTCCATAACACCTCTACGAATTCATGTTGGAAGGGTGCTCCACATTGATCCACCCATGAAGCAAAAGCCTTGGCATGATGCGCGCCCTCTAAACTTTCATGCTGTGCACCCTTCCTGAAGGGTGCTGATCTCTGCACCCTTTTTAGCACCCAAAAGGGTGTTCGTCTGGGGACAGCTGATTTGCACCCTTAAGGGTGAGAATTTGTTTAGTGTGTACGGCACCTCTTTCTTCCCTCTCCTTTCACTCCCTCCTTTATACCTTCCCTTACGGCGCGGTTCAGGTGTCCAAAGATATATGAGACAGATACTGCGCCATTTCCTTCCCCCCCCCAAAAAAAACAATTACTATTATCAATAGTGATTATATGAGAACTGGGGAGTAAAAGGTGGGGACATGCGCGTGCTGTACTCTCGCGGCGTCTTTAGGTTGAACAAAGCGACACAATGGTAACGGGCTTGTTTGGTCACGTGAGAGCGACGTTGTCACGTGCAAAACTCTAGGAAAACACCAGGCACCCCAATAACGCTGACAAAACAGGGAGGTTGGGTACAAAGATCTCCATCGGGTGATGACGGCAGGAAGGACGATTGAATGCCTTGTTTATGAGGGCAGGCCGATGATGTAACGCTTGCTACGCTGTTACCATATCCACTTCCTGGCGACAGAGGGCGCTGGGGGCGCCACAGCAGCTACACCAATACGCGGCTCGGTGGCTATTCTGCCAACACGTTCAGAACCACACTTAGTTTTGGCACACAGTGGACACGGTCTCGCTTTAAAACAAAATGCTCGCATCGTTACATCCGCGTGACCCGAACCGCGCACAGATTGCGGCGTCACATGAGCAAGTCTATTCGCATTAAAACAGCCGTCTTTATCGCCCTCAAAGTGCCACGGATCTGACCACTTGCTTCACCTGGACAACATGCATGACCAGATGACACGCGCCTAAACGTTTCGTACCGCCATCACAGCCTAAAGCGAGAGGAGGATTTTACCCGTGCGCGAAGTGGCTCGGCGACACCCTGACACCGCATGCGTCAAGCCCGACAGTCCTTAACGCTTAGCGCACCATGCTTTGGGGCGTTAGGGATTAGGGATGTCATTGAGATGTCGTCTACAGCGCTGCTTCAGTGCGACCATGGCGGCTACCAGCGGTCGCTTTCAATATACCACAGCAAACAATAGCGCAATGCGGGTAAGCGCAGGCGCTTCCTTGAGCCTCGACTACACATCAATTCGGCCCACCACATACTGCGGGTTTAGAACACAAAGGTGCATCTCGGGTAATTTAGATCGTTCCCCTCCGTGCACCTCCTTTCCGAGTTACCTGGCGGCGGCCGCGGTTCATTGGCAGTAGACAATGGTAATTCGTACATCCCTTAGAAAGAGGGCCTATAGACAGTCTATAGACTTCTTATAGACTCTATTATCTTCCTACAAATATTTCTATTTGTCTATTCACAGTCTACAGACTTCTTGTATATTACTTTCGCTATAGATATTTCTTTTTGTCAATTCATAGTCTATAGATTGCCTATAGACAAAAGTCTACTAAAAGTCTATGGTCATCTATAGATTGTCTATAGACTGTCCTCTAGGGTTTGTCTAGAGAAAGTCTATAGACTTTATAGACAGAAGTTAATGGACAATCTACAGACTGTCTAAAGAAATCTTTGTAAGGCAAGCACTGGAGAAACACGATCCAAGAGCTGGGCACAACCTATGTGACTATAAGTTTCACCAACTAGCACACACCGCTAACAAAAAAAAAATAGCTGCCGGAAAACAGTGAGGGCTAGAAAATAGTGCATAAAAGACTGGACAGACCAAATGCAAATTAAGAAAAAAAAGCAAATGGACGGATCGGGAAAAAAAAGGTTATATAATACGCCCCGTTTTCAAGGCCTTCTTGCCAAGACTGAGGACCTCCGCTGGCATTGAAAGACGAGGCTGCATTATACTCTTTCACCCTCTCAAGGACGCTTATACTTGTCTCTCTCCCTCGCTCTAAAGCGTGCACGCAGACACACGCGTGCGTGACATGCGCGTTACACGGTGGCAATCGCGGCACACACGGGAGAGCGCGGGGGGGGGGGGGGGGGGGTGCAGCAGGGCCAAGGAAGACACGAATCCCGTGCGCCGAGGGTGGAGGGCTGTAAATAGAAGACGCCCAGCGTGCCACCATCGCGGCGCATCCCGCACCGCGTCGTCGCACGCAGGGAAACAAAAGCAGAGGGGAGACCCTCTCGGGGAGTCCGCACCGGAGATCTGACGCTGGTCGCTGCTCGACTTCACTGTGGTGCAGACCGAACTGCATACTACAGCCCACTATTACCCGACATCTATTGGTCACACTTAAAAGACCCACGCTCGATGCAATACAAAACAGTAGGGCACACGCAGCCCACTGGACAAACTTGGTGGTCACACCGCCACAGGACAGCACAGGTTCCAGAGGCCGGCAGCGGCTACAATACAGTCGATACAGCGCGAGATCGCGGAAGAGGCCAGATCAAGGCTCTGAAGCCAGGGACGGTGCTCGGCAGCCAGTCGGGGCGATGCTGCTGAGTGCTGGCAACGTCCAAAAGTGGTAAGTACTATCGCGTTACCGAGTAGCCTGCCGCCTCCATCGGGGAAGACGTAATGATTGAAGGCAACAAAAACGCCATCTCCGTGCGAGCGCCCGAACAGCGCCTCCTAGCTGTTGATGGATTATAAAACTTTGAGGGACACCTAGGTTCACCTTAAGAGTATGACGCGATAGCGTCAAAGGATCCCCATAACTACGGTCACTTGGGGGTCCGCTAGTGCGCGCCTTCGCGGTGTGAGGTGCTCGTACAGGGTCTCCGTTTATCGCACTGAACGAACATTCCTCATTGGTGTACAGGTTGCGTGCCAGGTTCCCGGCTCAAATGGACAGCGGTCCGATTCCGCCCTTACAAAAATGGTCTACACACCGCCTGTAGACTTCTTATAGACTCTATTGCCTTCCTATAGATATTTCATTTTGTCTATTTATAGTCTATAGACTGTCTATAAGCAGAAGTCTACAAAAAGTGTATGCCCATAAATCTATAGATTGTCTATAGACATCATAGGATTTGTATTGTCAATAGACTTCCCTAAGGTTTGTCTGTAGAGAGTCTATGGACTTTATACACAGAAGTCTATGGACAGTCTACAGACTGTGTATATCACATTTTTTGTAATTGCGGCCTACCAAAATTTTTCTTCTCCAGCGAAGCTGCTTTTCTACGTCACTACCCTCTCGACAAATCAGGATTTTTCATTCACAACGACGCCGCCGCCGAGTTTTCCGCCCCACGGGGCATCGCGTTGAAAACGCCATGGCATCGGACCTTGACTTGCTGAGAACCACACAAGAACATTCCAGCGAGGAATACAGAAACGGAAACATTCCTGAGTCAAACGTATACGGGGCTCACCAACACGAGAACTAGACTGCGTCGTACCTACATCTGTCGCTCTCTCTCTCTCTCCCTACACTCTTTCCACTCCCCTCATCCCTCCTTACACGGCGCCGTTCAGGAATCAGGCCAGAGTCAGACAGCTACAAATCCCTTGCTTTGCTCGTAACTTCTTCCTCCATATCCTACTCGATCATGGAAAGTCAACAAACACCTTTGGACCGGGTCGTTTAAATAAACACTTTCTCTATCTCTCGTTTGACCGCGGCGGCTGCGTTTCGATCGAGGTGAAACGCAAAAGACGCCCGTGAGCTGTGCGATGTCGTCGCACGTTAAATACCCCAGGTGGTCGAAATTATTGCGGAGCCTTACACTACGGCACATCTTTCTTCTTTAGATCCCACCTTCCTCCCTTTCCCATGGCGCGGCTGAGGTGTCCACGAAGAAGTGAGACAGTTACTGCGCCATTTAGTTTGCTTAAAAGCCACTAAAAACACCTCGACTTAGAACAGGGTGTCGTTGTAGATGACGGTGACGACTACAGTTGTTGCTAGACTTCCCTGTAATGCGCTTCCGGACATTAAGTTAGCCAAATGTCAGTGAGTCGACCTCTGCAAGCTCTACTCAAATAGATGTCAAGAAAAAGTGACTTTTCCCCATCACAGGACCCTTTCCAGCCAATGGCATCGGGCGATTTGAAGAACCTGTTCGCGTGATAATATGCAGGGAGTGGCAGATTAAAGGGGTATAATCTCCTTCCTGCTTTGTAGGGGAACCCGCCGCGGTGGCTCAGTGGTTAGGGCGCTCGACTACTGATCCGGAGCTCCCGGGTTCGAACCCGACCGCGGCGGCTGCGTTTTTATGGAGGAAAAACGCCAAGGCGCCCGTGTGCTGTGCGATGTCAGTGCACGTTAAAGATCCCCAGGTGGTCGAAATTATTCCGGAGCCCTCAACTACGGCACCTCTTCTCCTTTTCTTCTTTCACTCCCTCCTTTATCCCTTCTCTTACGGCGCGGTTCAGGTGTCCAACGATATATGAGACAGATACTGTGCCATTTCCTTTCCAAAAAAAAAACAATTGTAGGGGATAGTTCCCTGCCCGAATTGTCTCACCGTTTCCTGCATTGTGACGCTATACTCACACGCTATCATTTTCACGAGAAACAGCCGACGCCATTGGCCGGAATGGGGTCTCTTGACGGGAAAAAAGCGCTTTTTTCTTGACCTGTATTTGACAGTTCAACTGCAGTACGGCTATACGGAGCCTGCCTGGCTTGACACGTACGCCTGTGTCTCCAATGTCCTTCACGGATTCTTTTTGTCGTTCGCGACCCTCGCTTCAAGGAAAAGAAAGGATGGCGGACGCGCTCACCTTTTGACAACAGCGCGGTGTCGTGAAACTATTTACAGCGCACTAGGAATAGTACTAAACCGCGCCGTGGCCTCTGTCTCCGCCGTTGCCTTGGGAGTGATAGTACTATGGGAGCCACCTCTCACGCTGGGAGCGCCTTTCACGCATTCGGCGACAAAAAAGCCTTTCAGCTTTTCTCTTGCTAACCCCCCCCCCCCTCCCCTGGCACCGGGCCGACGACACCGTGAACAAAGTGGGCGCTCATTCGAGCAGCTCTTTACGACTCCTGCAATAGAGGAGAAAACGGCAAAGAAAAAAAAAAGGGATATTGCCTCAACGGCGCAACAAGGACGGGACGAAACGGAAACAACAGAGAAGAATACAAAACAACTCGCCCAAATTTCAGCTTTGCTCGTAAGAGAAGGGATAAAGGAGGGAGTGAAAGAAGAAAGGAAGAAGAGGTGCCGTAGTGGAGGGCTCCGGAATAATTTCGACCACCTGGGGATCTTTAACGTGCACTGACAGGCGCCCTTGTGCTGTGCGATGTCAGTGCACGTTAAAGATCCCCAGGTGGTCGGAATTATTCCGGAGCCCTCCACTACGGCACCTTTCTCTTCCGTTCTTCTTTCACTCCCTCCTTTATCCCTTCCCTTACGGCGCGGTTAAGGTGTCCGCCGAGATTTGAGACAGATACTGCGCCATTTCCTTTCCCCCAAAACCGATTATTATTATTATCAAAAAAGAAAAAAGGAAAGACCATCTTCATAGGAGTGTGGCTTGCAACCAAAGGGGATGAATGACGAATCTGCCCTCCATTGAGAAGACGGAGAATTCTTTCGTTCAAGTCCCTCTTGTCATTTTTTTCTCAATACAGCGCGTCTTTTGTTACTCTGTACCCTTTATCCGGAGTTATGGAAAAACCTGAAAAGAACTGTTTTCTGCAACCTAATTCATTATTTGTGCTCTCACGTTCCCAAAAATATTACTTGCTTGGGATGAGGTATAAATGTAGTAAAATGGCATGTCCCTTGGTGCTTCATCGTTCCCTGAATGTAGTTATTCTTCTTCGTGTGCTTTTAAGTGGGATTTAAATAAAACACCAAGAGAAAAAATAGAATCATTATGAAAAAATAGCGCAATAAGAACTCAAGGTACGGAAAGGAAACAACGCAGACAAGGGCTAGTCCGCGTTGTTCCCCTTCAGTTCCCCGTGTTCTTTTTGCGCTATTTTTTTTTCAACATGAACGTTATCCAACTCGTCCAACTTTCGGCTTTGGAAAAATACAAGCCTGTATTAAACCAACATAGCAATAAACGAGAAAAACACATCGTTAATCAGGTAATATACTTTGATTTGACTGGACAAGACGAAAAGCATTTGAAGAATTGTGCACTTATTGCGATCAAGCGGCCAAATCAAGGCTTCACTGATTCACACACGCATGCTCATACGGGCCCGACAGCCGAATGTAGACCAGGTGCCGATGGTCATCTGCGCATGCGCTGTCGGCGCTATTGGACAGACGCGTGTCAGGTGCATATAGTATCCGAGTATTACCTACTGGGAAAAAGTGGCGCTGCGACAGTTCAGGAATGCCTGGGCGATGTGGTTAAGTGTTTGGCTTGGGTATTGTCGGGCACAAGATAGTGATTCAGCCGAAACAATAACACTCTTACAGGGGGTTCTGCGAAGGTTTTCATACCATCCTAACACCGAACTTTCACTTGCGTCAAGCATATTGAAAAAGTGAAAAACGCACAACTGAAATAACTTAACCTGCGCTCAGAGGAGATCATCGCACGGTAGCTCTCGACTTCGAGGTGGAATCCACGTTCTCGGCGAAACACTAGCCGAGCCAAATACGAAACCTCATCTTCACGGCATTCCCGCGTTGGATTAAGTGCTCTTTAGGAAACTCGCACAGACCGTGGCTCCTGTTTTCCTTCTAGGAGAAACTATGCCGCCAGGTGTAGGCACACCTGGCCTCTTGGGGCCGTCTGCGCAAACGCTGTTAGCGGTTGGGGGTGCATGGTGTAGCTGGCTATAGCATATAGCCAGTTGTCAATAAACACTGTATACACTGCCTATTGAAATTTGTTTATATCAGTCTACAGACTCTGTACACCCTTGTAATAATGGTCTATAGACAGTCTATAGACTTCTCAGGGGCCATATTGCCTTCCTATAGATATTTCTTTGTCTATTCATAGTCTATAGACTGTTTATAAAGAGAAGTCTACTAAATGTGAATGGGCATAAATCTATAGATTGTCTATAAACTGTCTACATAATTTGTATTGCCCATAGACTGTTCTCCAGGGTTTATCTATTGACAGTCTAAAGACTTTAGACAAAAGTCTATGGACAGTCTATAGACTGTATAAAGAAATTGATTCGTTCCCCACTCCATGAAGGCTAGCACATAGCCAGTTGTCAATAAACAGTGTATACACTGCCTATTGAAATTTGTTTATATCAGTCTACAGACTCTGTACACCCTTGTAAGAATGGTATATAGACAGTCTATAGACTTCTCAGGGGCCATATTGCCTTCCTATAGATATTTATTTTTGCCTATTCATAGTCTATAGACTGTCTATAGATAGAAGCCTACTAAAAGTGAATGGTCATAAATCTATATATTGCATATAGACTGTCTGTTGGATTTCTATTGCCTAGAGGCTGTTCTCTAGGGTTTATCTATAGGCAGTCTATAGACTTTATAGACAGATGTCTATGGACAGTCTATAGACTGTCTAAACAAATTGATTCGTTCCCCACTGCGTGCAGGCTAGCACATAGCCAGTTCTCGATAAACAGTGTATGCATTTGCTATTGAACCCGTCGTGGTGGCTCAGTGGTTATGGCGCTCGGCTGCTGACCCGAAAGACGCGGGTTCGATCCCAGCCGCGGCGGTAGAATTTCGATAGAGCCGAAATTCTTGAGGCCCGTATACTGTGCGATGTCAGTACACGTTAAAGAACCCCAGGTGGTCGAAATTCCCAAAGCCCTCCACTACGGCGTCCCTCATAGCTTGAGTCGCCTTGGGACCTTAAACCCCCACAAACCATAAACCACTTGCTATTGAAATTCGTCTATACACTGTCTACAGATTTTCTACACACTGTACGCGGACTATGCACAATTTTTTTTTTAAAAGGACCCACATTGCGCTCTGGTGATGTGCGCCGAGCGAGGAAGTATAGAGGCAGCGGCTCGGGGGACGCGGGCGCGCAAAATAGCTTCTCGCTGCGCCCCGCGACAACCAAGAGCGCGCCGCGAAGGCTGCGAGGGCGAGCTCCATTCCGCACATCTCGTCGACGGAGGGGCGCGAGCGAGACTTCGCGAAACAAGCAGGCGGAACGGGTCGGGGTACAAGACCGAAAATAACGGCAGGTCTAGCTCCCTCACCCGCTGCCGCTGCAAGCACACGCTTTCTTTGGTGGGCCAGTGTGGTGAAGCAGCGGAGAGGAGACACTGCACGCACTGCTCCCAAGAGCGAACGACAGACAGGGATAAACGAAAGCAGTGGAGTACAATTACGTCGCATCGTATGTCTCATCAGAGTATACGCGACGGTCAGTGGTTAGGGCGCCTGGCTACTGATCCGGAGTTCCCGGGTTCGAACCCGACCGCGGCGGCTGCGTTTTTATGGAGGCAAAACGCTAAGCTAGGCGCCCGTGTGCTGTATTTCAATGCACGCTAAAGATCCCCAGGTGGTCGAAATTATTCCGGAGCCCTCCACTATGGCACCTCTCTATTCCTTTCTTCTTTCACTACCTCCTTTAGCCCTTCCTTTACGGCGCGGTTCAGGTGTCCAACGATATATGATACCGATACTGCAAAATTTCCTTTCCCAAATACCAATTTAAAAAACACTACACGCGGGTGCCTGATGCGTGCGTGCGCGAGTCACGATAGGTAGTCGCAGCAGCAGCAGCATACGCCACACCTGCCAAGCGTGTAGAAAAAGAATGGGACTGCGTAACTTGTAAGCAGCTCGTCTTCCGGCATTCACAGAAAAGGCAGAAAAATCAACGCGGGGCAAGCAATGACGAAATGACGTCAAACGCGGCGTAAGTAAATCTCTTTGCGAGGCGCACCATCGTCAAAGCGATGCACAGCTACCACGGCGCAGATCAGCTTCCCCCGACGAAATATATCAGCACGGCCGACTACGCGGGCATACCTATACAGCGGCGTCGCTTACGAAAAAGCGCGCCTTTGTTTTATTCATTTTCTTTTCTAGCACTTCCGGGACAAAAAAAAAAAGAAAACAGAGGCGAAGCGAGAACCCGCCCGTATATACGTGCCTCCTCCCGCGCCGATTTGCATCGCCGGAGAGTCTTCCGTTTCCGCTGGCCCTCGCCGTGGAAATCGCATTAGCTTTTCTTTCGCAAACACGAAAACATAGGCGAGGATGGAGAAAGGGGGAAAGGGGAGAGCGGTGTAGGAGGAGAGGGGAGGAGGATAAGGTTTTTGTTCCAAGGCTTGCCTTTCATCCCTCTAACGTTCACACGCCGCAGCGAACACGCGAGAGCGTACTATACACCCTGTTCAGAGAAGGAACGGGCGCATAAAAGCAACGGAAACAAGAGAATGCAAGTTGCGACTAAGCCCATCTCTTACGTCGCATGCGCACGTTTACCATTTGGCTCGGAACGCGAAAACGTGCTGTCGTCGTCTCTCCCGAGCAGCAGACCGTGAGGAGCGCTTACAAAACGTACTACAAGTGGCGTCGGGACTAAAGGGAACATGGCTGAGTGGGATCAAAGCGCTCTGACGCGTCGCCTTGTAGATTGTAAGCGGGCACACTTTGCGTACGAAGGAGCCCTTTTTTTTACAAGTTCAGGATTCTTGAACATCGATTTTGAATCGTGAAGCAACTGTGGAATATTGCAAGGTGCTGTGACGGAATCATTTAAGGTAATGAACCATTTTTTCGATGCGTAGCAAAATCTTTCTTTTAAACGTTGTCCATCCCTTGCATCGAGTAGTAAAGAGTGCCATAGAAAACCAATGGCGAACACTTTAGACGGAAGAAAAAACGATAATAGCAAAAAAAAATTCAAGTCTGCCGAGTGGAGATATGCTGATATATAGACTGTTATAAGCAACCTTGCGATTTACGAAAAAAAAATAATTCTTAAACAATATCTCGTTTAAAACGCGCTAGTCCAGTATGTCTGGGTATGAGTGTGGAATATGTGCTCCATTATACTACAGGAGGTTCCGAATATTCTCATAGAGCAGCTGCCAGCAACAAAAGACGAGACTTCTTTTTCAATTTAAGAACATTGCTACGCCGTATATAGAGTCTGATTTGCCTTCCGCCACGTTGGCTGCACCGGAGACGCCTCCGAAGTTAAGGAGCTTGTAATAACGGCAACTCACGCATTGGAAAGCGCTTTATTAAATTCTAATTCGTCGCGCTTGACGAAAAATCAGAAAACAGAAATTGCATTACAACCATGAATCCGCCGCGCAGTCTAGCCATACTTACTCCTCTCGTTTTTTGTTTTTTTAATGGATGGGCCGTGAAGCTAGGCGCGCATGAAAACGGCCGTCCGAACATGAGCGCATGTCTAGAGAGGGAAAGGAGATATGGGCGCTTAAATTCGAGATAATGCGTCAAGAGGCGATGGTATCAAGGCAGCATTTTCACCGCACAGCTCCCCTTTCCCTCCCCCCCTTCACTGGGAAGGACGACCTTTACGAACAAACACCTCCTGAAAAGGTGTTCGTATTAACCTCCTGGTTATGGCCAATCCCCCTTGTGGGTATGTGCAATTTTATGAGGCAAACAACAGCCACAACAGACCCTACGAGAAGTGAAAAACGCTAAGGCGCCCGTGTGCTGTGCGATGTCAGTGCACGTTAAAGATCCCCAGGTGGTCGAAATTATTCCGGAGCCCTCCACTACGGCACCTCTTCCTTCCTTTCTTCTTTCACTCCCTCCTTTATCCCTTCCCTTACGGTGCGGTTCAGGTGTCCAACGATATATGAGACAGATACTGCGCCATTTTCTTTCCCCCCAACACCAATTATTATTATTATTACCCTACGAGAAGAGCCATCCAGCTAATCTGAAAATTGGTTTCGGCGGAAAGGAAATGGCACACTATCTGTCTCACATCTCGGCGGACACCTGAACCGCGCCGTACAGGAAGGGATAAAGTGGGGAGCGAAAGAAGAAAGGAAGAAAGAGGTGCCGTAGTGGAAGGCCCCGGAATAATTTCGACCACTTGGGGATCTTTAACGTGCACCGACATCGCACAGCACACGGGCGCCTTTGCGTTTCGCCTCCATCGAAACGCGGCCGCCGCGGTGGAATTCGAACTCGGGTACTCCGAATCAGTAGCCGAGCGACCACTGAGCAACCGAGGCGGGTCCGCTAATCTGCAAACCAAATTTAACTCAATTTTCGCACACGCCGCCATTCAAAGCAGGTAGCGCCTTAAACGAGACAGTTTAGTAAACACAAGGTCAAACGGGCTAGTTGGTAGCTCATATTTGGAAAAAATAGCGCACCTTTAGACACGGACAGAGGCAGATTCAGCGCTGTGTCGTTATATCTGCCTCTGTCCGTGTCTAAAGGTGCGCTGTTTTTTCCAAATATTAGTAAACACAGACACGCATACCGCGGAGAAGGTTATTATTCCTCACGCGGCGGTTTCCGGCCCGCGTCCATACAAGGACGGCTAACGGGAGGCAGGGCCGAATTGCCTCCAAAATTAAGCGGCCTCCCAGCTCGACGCACGTGTGGCCGTCAGAGCGCGGACGTCGTTAGTGCATCCGTCAAGGCACGGCCCACCAATCTTCCACGAGACCCGGCGCCACGGTCGCGCCGCGGGCTAGGGACTTGCACCATCGCCCCCTTGGCTCGCGGCTGCTGCTGCCGCCTCGTCGCCGGCTTAGCGCCAGCGCAAGCACTGCCGTCTCATTTGGCTGAGGCCGACTGTGTATACCACTCATGGAAGAAGGCGTGGCGGCGAAAAACGAGACAAAAAAAGAAGAAGGCGCGGCAAAACGAAAAATAATGAACGAGTTGGAAACGTTGCCCAACTGCCTTTTTAATGAGCGGCGCGAACACGTAACGGCTGCTTTGCCCAGCATGTGTGCAGAGGCGAGAAGCTATAGAGAATGCTGCCGAGTATAACCACAGCGAAGAACTCGCGAACCCATCTCTGTAGACGTGTGACCCTTCCGACACGGCGCGCATATCGCTTTCGTATATATAACGCGCGAGCTCCCCCTTTCCCTCTCCCCCCCCCTTTTTCTGCCTCACTTTAAATGACGATTTTACACCCCCCCCCTCCCCCCTAAAGGCGCGCAACAAAGGAAGACGTATAGCCTATTCGAGTAGAACCGTTTCCTGGGCAAGGAACGTCGACAAACCACAAGTTTGCGATTAACTGTCAGTGGGTGGGAAGACTTTGGCTGATGATCACATTGCAGCGGTCTCTGAGGGAGTAACCGTCGCTCTTTGAGGGACTAACGGCTGTGGTTACGCAGTTAGTCCGTCAAATCCCTAATTCACGTAGCACTGAATTCTACTCCCTTCCGTCTTGGAGCGTACACTGGTACCTCTGCTAAGCCACGACATCCGGAGCGCAGGCCATTAACTACCACGTGATGAATGATTTCAGAAAAAGAAGGCTTAAAGCCGTTCGTTGCGATGACGGAATAGGAGTATGTGATTTACGGGTGTCCTGCTTTTGTGTGTGGGACTGTGGCAGTTCCGACTCTTCTGGGAATGTCAAAGGTCATCACATAAGACGGCGCATGAATAACCCGAGCGCACTGCAAGACCACGGCAGGAGCCAGCCGCTGGGACACCTAAAAAAGGCTCGACCGCCGAGGAATGCCCACCGTCATCGCCTGGACGCACTGCACCCGACCCCGGCCTTCCGCCACAGTGACTCAGCGTTTCGCGCGGCCAGGTGCCCAGGCACGCGCGACAGCTAAACGCCGCGGCTTCCGGCCGTGTTCGCGGCCACCCGCGGGAGAAATGCGAGGTCGCGCGCGCGGTGGCTGGGAGGACGTATAAAAGGAACTGGGTGCGGAGACAAGCGCAGCCAGGGAGCTGTATATAGAGCAGGCTCCGCTGTCTCGCTATACAACTACACGGAAGGCCGAGGGAAGGGGGACAAAAACACAACGACGGAACGGAAGAACAAAGAGCGTCTTTCAATCCCCTGCGACGAACCCGCAGAGGGTCGACCTGGACCCGCTCCGTGGGTGCTGCACAGTGCTCGCTGGAAAACCATGCAGCGCTATATAATCAGCGATAGGCGGGAACCGGTCCTGCAGAGCAGTTCGTATTCGGGAATGGTTAGTAGACACTTCTCATGCGTACAGTCGGCAACAAAAGTTTACAGGATGCGGGGGTGCAGAAGAAAAAAATTGTGTCTCTGCGTAGTCACGCGCATCGAACACCTCAATCCTGGCTAATGAGTGGACGTGCATACTGCGTACGTTGGTATCAATACCAGGCGATCTTAAATATTGCTCCAGAGAGCTACAATAAATTTGCTCCAGAGCACGCGCATCCTGTAAACTTTTGATGCGGACTGTAGTGGTGGCTGAAATACTAACTAGAACAGCGGGTTTGCACAGGCCAGAGAATTCGGTTTTTATTATGCACTGAATCTTTAAAAAGCCTCGCTGGTATTATCCGTCCCGAAGATAACTGTTTTGAAGAAAGGAAGAACTGTGCATATGTCGCTCTTGCTTATGAATAATCGATGTTCGCGTGTGTTTCATTTCATATTGGCGCTAACCGTACAGCCTGTTTACAGCAGCCGAAGATGCCAGAAAAAACACGTCGCCAACTGTGGCTGAGGTCAGCAGAGCACCTCACACGTCACTGCACCGTTCTCGCGCAGTGATGCCCTCGGGAGACGGAAGGGCTCACCGGGTGCGATAGGGTGTGATGGATGGTGCATGGCAGTGGCGGGAGGAGACCGTACACAAAGGCGAGCAGTGTAACAAACGCCTGTCCCTCGGCTCGTGCGCAAAGCATGAGGGCGGAGCGGGCTGAAGCGGAGCCGCAAGCATGTTTCCTAACCTCTCGTATCAGTAAAATCAATTGCATCATTTCCTTGCCCCGCCGCGGTGGCTCAGTGGTTAGGGCGCTCGACTACTGATCCGGAGTTCCCGGGTTCGAACCCGACCGCGGCGGCTGCGTTTTTATGGAGGAAAAACGCTAAGGCGCCCGTGTGCTGTGCGATGTCAGTGCACGTTAAAGATCCCCAGGTGGTCGAAATTATTCCGGAGCCCTCCACTACGGCACCTCTCTCTTCCTTTCTTCTTTCACTCCCTCCTTTATCCCTTCCCTTACGGCGCGGTTCAGGTGTCCAAAGATATATGAGACAGATACTGCCCCATTTCCTTTCCCCCCAAAACCAATTATTATTATACCATTTCCTCCCTCGCTGCGTCTTGTTTGTTTTTCATTCTCTTCTTTTAATGCCGATCATGCATTCCCAGCCTCCACAACGCATTTTTCGCGTACGCGTCCGGATTATGGGCCCAGGACATTTGGTTCGTGCCTGGTACGTGGGTGCCTCAATGACACCGTGGCTTTAAACAAGTAAGAACTGAAATATAACTTCGATGCCTGAAAACGTTATACTGAAAGTCCCACGCCTTAAAGATGCGAAAATGCTGCTTTCCGGAAATATACCTTGGTGTTGCTAAATTGAGCCCCTGCCCCAAAATGGCGTGCCCTGCGCGGCGTCTCGGTGGTTTGAGAGGCAGGGGCATCTGGGCTTTTGCCACAGCCGTCATCGTCCCTTCGCCGCGCATCTGTTCTCCTTCTCGCACCTCTTGGTTATTTATATTGTCTTTTATCCGCACGAAGCAGTGATAGTTGTCCGGTCAATACTCTCATTCTGAGAAGCGTTATGCTCATGCAAGAATCCGTTCTTGGCCTCCGCGTCGACTTTTTGAGCTCGCAAAATGCGGCCGGCTTTTTGAGGTCGCCGCCGCATGCTGCTAGACGCCCGGTCGCAATACATAGCCAAGATCTTCGAAAACGCCTATTCAACACTCTCTGCTTGTTTGTGTATGGGTTGTAGCCAGTCATAACCAAAGGCTCGACAGCAGTGCAGTCTTATAGTGAGTGGTCACCTATAAGGCTAAGAGTGGTCGCCTGTAATCGGTGATCTATATAAGGTACCTGGACAGTCTACGTGTGAAGGAAGCGATTAAACAAGGATTAGAAAACGTGCAGATTTAAAAAAAAATTCTGCAACGCTTGCTCTCACCGAACACAGCGTAGCGTAAGCGTACGCAAATATTTTTTTTTCTACAATCTTGCGTAAAATGCGTACGCACTGCATTTCTTGCCCGGGTTCGAACCCGACCGCGGCGGCTGCGTTTTTTAAGGAGGAAAAACGCTAAGGCGCCCGTGTGCTGTGCGATGTCAGTGCCCGTTAAAGATCCCCAGGTGGTCGAAATAATTCCGGAGCCCTCCACTACGGCACCTATTACTTCCTTTCTTCTTTCACTCCCTCCTTTATCCCTTTCCTTACGGCGCGGTTCAGGTGTCCAACGATATATGAGACAGATACTGCACCATTTCCTTTCCCCTCCAAAAAAAACAATTATTATTATAACCATACTGCATAGTGATCACATAGAAAAAAAAAGACGTATAATCGGCTGACTGCATCGCGAACCGCGTAATACCAACATGTCATGTCAGGCACAAGCATCAGCGGCGGCGCGTAAGCGACATCGAAATCCGTGACGCTCTACGGCGTAGTATGGAAGCTGAGCTTGGCAAAATGAAGAACTGTCTTCTCTATACACTGCCTCAGTCGGCTGGAACTGCCGTGGAGGCAACACACATGGTGCGAGCCAATCAGGGACCGAATTTTAACAGATTTTCATGCGTCAGAACTTCGTGTACGACTGGCCAGCACTTCCGGAAATCGTGTACCCCGGGTTACGAAACGGCTACAGACAATACGGGTGCGAATCAGCAACGAACGGTTCTTCCGTGCCAGACGGTTTGATAGCTAGGTCCTTGATTCTAGCACCAGAATTGTGAGAGGCAGTATAGAGCATGAAACAGCGGCGTAGCCAAAGTTATCGGCGCTATTCCCTCTAAATCAGCTAGAGCAACTCCGCATGACCGTAAAGAGCCTTTACCCAACATTATAACTCCGACACCTGTCCCTGGTGCCAGGCCCGCCCTACACTCTTCCACATTTCGTGGGGATGTGGGGCCAAACCAAACACGCTGCAGACGGAAAACACGTACTTTGAGCGGTGGGAGGCGCTGCTGACCAGCGACAACTTGGGGACCAACGGGCCCTCATACAACAGGTCCACAGTGCAGCTCAAGCCAGTGGAGCCCCGGAATGAGGATTCCATCCATAAACTCGCACAACTCTCCTCCTTTTTAACAGTTTTTCTCCTCCTCCTTCTCATTCGTCGACAATGTCATCGTGATATAAGAAAGACAAACAAGCACTCACAGACCTGCTAGGAATATTACAATATAGACGCTTCGCTCGCGAAGTGCTCGTCATGAAACACTACAGAAACGGCCGCAAGCTCCTACGGCCCGCAAAGTTTTCAACCCGGCAGTTAAATGACAAAAAAATATCTAAAATCATTTCGCATCACCGGTGTGCAACAGATAATAATAATAATAATAATAATAATAATAATAATAATAATAATAATAATAATAATAATAATAATAATAATAATATTAATAATATTAATAATAATAATAATAATAATAATAATAATAATAATATTAATAATAATAATAATAATAATAATAATAATAATAATAATAATAATAATAACTGGTTTTGGGGGAAATGACATGTCGTAGTATCCGTCCCATATATCGTTGGACAACTGAACCGCGCCGAAAGGGAAGGAATAAAGGAGGGAGTGAAAGAAGAAAGGAAGAAAGAGGTGCCGTAGTGGAGGGCTCCGGAATAATTACGACCACCTGAGGATCTTTAACGCACACTGACATCGCACAGCACACGGGCGCCTTTGCGTTTTTCCTCCACAAAAACGCAGCCGCCGCGGTCGGGTTCGAACCCAGGTACTCCGGATCAGTAGCCGAGCGCCCTAACCACTGAGCCACCGCGGCGGGTACAACAGAAAAGCACAAACCTTTTCCTAATTTTGCGAGCCGACAAGCAAAGCTTCACGAAGGAGTAAGACAGACAGATAAAAAAGAAAACTTTTCTTACACCTCTCCCACGAGGAGATGTCGCCCATTTTTCAGCCCGCGTCGCCCGCTAAAAACCGAACTTCTCGAGATTATATTTTCTCCACGCGCGACAAGGCGCACTTCTATGCGCGTTTGCAATCTCTCGCGCCTCCCGTCAAGTGCGAAGCCGCCTCTTCCGGAGTAGTCGGCAAACATCTTTTTGCCCTCCGGCCTCGCACTTCGTGCTTGGCATCTTTAAGCGAGAAAAAAAAAAGGCGAAGTGGTCTCGCACTCACGTACACAAGCACCGTCGACCTGACACAGAACAAGGTGAGTACGCTGCTACGCACAGACAGACATACACAAACACGGTCCACGAGAATAGAGCGAACGCGTCGAAAGCCAAGAAAAATAAAAGAAGGAAGGGCGTTTGTTATGCGAGCGGGAGGAAGGCCGATAAGCGAAGAATCACCACTGAAGCGCGTAGGCGCGTGTGCAACGCCCGACGACGGCAATCTCGGCGACCTAAGTGCACTCTGAGGTGGGAGAGCCAGATCGGGGTCGGGGTGTACTCGGAGTACACACATGACAGCACGGCGCGCGAGCTGCGCCGACGGCAGGGCTAATGGGTGCAGACAAACGCGGCGACGGAGCGAAATAGGAGGGATGACGTAACTTCATGCTGTTTTGTCTCTGTACCACGTGGGTGTGGAGGAAAACAAGCATGGATATACGGAAAACAAACAAGGGTACCCGACGCCATAGGAACACTGAGAACCAATGGTACACAGGAAAGCAACGATGGGAACACTGGAAAGTAAGCATGGGTACTCTGGAAACCAAGTTTAGGAACACCAAGCATAGCTACAATGAAAATCAAGCATGAGAACACTGGGAACCAAGCACAGGTACACTGGAAACCAAGAATGGATACACTGGAAAACAAACATATAAGAAAATAAACGTATAAATAGGAAAATAAGCATATAAGCAGACAAGAGACCAAATATTGGAACAATGGGAACCAAGCACAGGAACGCAGGGAATCAAGGTTGGATACACTGGAAGCTAAGCGTAAGACAACTAAAAACCAAGCATTGGAACAATGGGAACCAAGCATAGGAACACTGAGAACCCAGCACAGGTACATTGGTAACCAAGATACACTGGAAACTAAGCATAGGACAATTGGAGACCGATCATTGGAAAAAATGGGAACAGAGCGCAGGAACACTGAGAACCAAGTACAAGTACACTGCAAACCGGGAATGAGTATTACACTAAAAACAAGCACTGGTATACAGGACACCGAGAAGAGCCTGGAGCTCTAAGCACCGCGACTAAATGGAGAAACCGACGCTGAATGGCGTGTCGCTCCGAAATAAAGTAAAATAAAAACGAAAGCAACGCATCAAGTCCATGTAGGCCTCTTAACGAGAACCCCTCGTTTACAACGAAATAACGGGAGCGCTTGCTGCCCTCAAACGTGGAACAACGGGCTTCAGAGCGGACGGAGCTATAACAGCGCCGCAATTACTCGCGCAACGCCTGAGAGAGTCGTTTCAGAGCGGAATGAAGCGCGTGCGGCGGTGAAGAGGGTCATTACGTTCATTTGCTGCGAATCTCCCCAACAGAATTCCGACCCGAGCTATGCAGTTGCTGCAGCCTCTTTTCTTTCTCTTGTACCAGTCGCTTGGCCGTCTTTATTACCGACGCAAACCTGCTTCTCCCGAACCCTTTCCTTCGCTTAGTCGAACCATGCTACAGTTGTGTGCAGCCAACAACCTGAACCGGACTCAACCACGAGCCACACATGATTGCCCGCTATAAAAAAGTGCTTGGAAAAGGTGGACTCTTAAAAATGGTCTATAACCGGTCTATAGACTTCTTATAGACTATATTGCTTTCCTATAGATGTTTCCTTTTGTCTACCCATAGCCTATACACTGTCTATAGACAAAAGCCCACTAAAAAAGTGTACGGCCATAAATCTATGTATATCGAATATCTGTAGGAATTGTATTGCCTACAGACTGTTCTCTACGTTTCGTCTATACAGTCTATAGACTTTATAGTCGCAAATCTATGGACAGTCTATAGATTGTCTAAGAAGTTTTGCAAGGGACGAGGTGACTTGGCGCATTCTGCACTGCGCCAGTGCACGATGAAAACAAGAAATCGGAACACGATCAATGCGATTCAAGCAGCAGGGTATGCGTTAGCATTACTGTTCGCCCCGGACGGAGCAGCCGCTGCTGTTGACGTCAGACCGTGCAAGTGCATGGCGCGATGCCGTTCGTCAATCGCCGTATGACATGCGCTCCTCTCCACACTCCCGATGCAATGCAACAATCACGGTGCGACAGCTGTACCCCCTCTCCACTCTCCTCATCCCTCGACTCTGATTGGCGGCCGCTGCTTCCCCCTCGCCACCCGTCGCCTCCTGCCTACTCGTTATCTCTCCCTCTCTTTAGTTTCCCTTTCCCATTCCCTCCCGCCGCTTCTCTAAACGTGGAGATAGAATCTCCCTCTCTCCCACATTGTTTCTTCTCCACCGAGGCTTCACGCGCCGACGCCGGACACTTTCCGGGATAATGGGCGCTATAATGCTTACGCATTACGAGACTATCGTGGTGAGATACTTTTTAATTTGTCATTACTGCTCTGCACTGCCACTGCATACAAATACCATAGAAGATCTCTAGACTGGAAACTGATTTATAAATTCCTTGTATGTATTCCATTCGCATTTCTATGGGAACGAAACGCTAAACGCCCGCGTACCATGCGATGTCAGTGTGCGGTTGAGATGACCAGGTGGCGAAATTAATCCGAAGCCCTCCAGTATGGCGTCGCCCACAGCCCAAGCGCAGCTTAGGACATACACCTTCATACACCTAACCCTCCCTTCGTCTTCCCCATTCCTACTCCTTGTATCTCCTCTCCTCATTGAACCCGTGGTCCCTTTTCATCACTAGCGTTTTTTAATACTGGACAATTGTGCTGGTCTCTTTCGAAAAATCATGACAGAAAGGAGCGTTCGGGGGTCAATTAATGACTAATGAGAGAAACCACTGCGAAAAAATCTCGGACGAAAGTCAAAACAGCTCGTGAGCTCTCTGTATAGTGATTCCTCACCAACTCGCTCATATGTCTATTCTTGTCAATGAGAAGAGAACGAATTGGCTCGGGAAGGCCCACCCTTCCTCCCCAGTGCGCACGTATACAGTGCCACGTACTGCGGATTTCCCAGCACTGCACCGAACTGTGCAGCTCAGTGCGGCAGCTCCACGGTAGCGGACGAAGAGGCAAAGCCAAAGAAAGCGAACACAAACAAAAATAAACGCATGACTCAGAAGGAGAAAAGCTATGTGCCGCTGCTGCTGCTTGCTCAGGAGTGCCGCTCGAGATCGTTTTCGCCGACGAGGTCACGTACACATCTCACGCCCGGATGCGGGAAGAGCGAGGCCCTTGCCCCGCTAAGTAATCCCTCCGTGCGTGCCTACACACACACACAGCAGTAGCAGCAGCAGCGCTCAAATGCACACAGCCAACGACCACGAGACGGCAGAAGCGGGAGGATGGTGGGAGGCTGCGGAAGCCCTAAGGATCTCTTTAAGAGAAGACGGTAACGACCCACCCGGACGTCTTTCCTTCTCTTCTCGTTGGGTACGTCGGACGCGTGTACACGACACACACACACGTCAGAGCCGGAGAGGGGGGGGGGGGGGGGGGCAAGTGCTGCAGGTCCAGGAGGAAATACGAGGCGACCTCGTCCATCCAGGAGCGGTGCCAGAGACAGGACACACTCGTTAAGCGACCCCCCGTATACCTTTCCCTGCCTTCCAGCGAAGCTCGTGGGTCGCGGTGCCGCCAGGTCGCGTCATTATCTCACTATCTCACGGCTCGGGTCGTTCCCGAAGGCTTCGAAAGGGAAGCCCGCTCACAGGCAGATGGAAGCTCGCTCGACGAGAAGTAATGGATGCGAGTCGAAAGTTATCGGCAGGTATGCGAAGGCGACGTGAGGGGGGGGGGGGGGGGGGGGGGGGGAAGAAAAAGAGGGAACTGGGGTCGTGTTTCGTAGGGATGTCCGTCCCGATCAATTCTGTTTGCCTCTTCCTTGCCATTGGCCGGTCTGGCTTTGATGCAGTAGAGCGGGCGAACGAGTTTGTTTAATAGTCACCGAACGAGACGTCACAGGCGATTGCTGTCAATGCAAAGGGATGAATAGAGAAGGGAATCGGTACAGAATAGGTCCACTCAACAAAACTATATATTGGCGCGAAAAGTTACAGACTAGATATTTGCTGGTCCGTATTTGTTGTACACAAGCTCGCGGAATATCAGTGGAAGTAGCAGAATGGTGCGAAATGTGAGAAAAAGGAATGGATGAAAACATAAAAAGATGTTTTTCCTGGGCCAAAAAAAAGTTAAAATTTTTTCAAATTCTCCAGAGATTGAAAATCACAAAAAGTATAAAAACAAAAGGCTGCGCACTCCGTTCATACGCCGGGCCTCTCTCTCATCAACGTATGATTTTTTTTTCACGCAAGCTCTATGTTCTACATTCACTTCCATTCTACTGACACACTTGACAGCCCGCGTTCCCAGTAATGCCCCCCCCCCCCCCAATTACCCCTCATTTGCTGTAGATCACACTCCAACACGTTTCCAGTAACTCGGTCCTACTCGCAAGAAAACTTCGAGCATTCGCGCACACACAGGCACATTTCCCGGCCCCTGAGGCTCTATTCCCCTCTCTTAGCGCATAAAAATGAGGGAAACAATTTATTAGGGACCAGCACAAGGACCTTGTACTCTAGGCCAACATCACGGCCAGGGCCAGCACCAGGACTCTCATTGGTTGCTAGTACTATAGCAGTACTAAGGTCATTACTAAGATCAGTACTAGGGCCAACACTATAACAGGTGCCTGCCCAAATGCACGGTCACGTCCACTTACTCTACTCTGACTGCAGGTTCTTCCGATGACAAATTTGCGACAGAAAAGTCTCGTAAGGAAGATGTCTGGAAATACTCTGTACATCTATTCAAAAGCCACTTCTTAGACGACTTTCGTTACCTGCTAAAAAATGTACAATTTGACGACGTCAAGCAGGATTTAGGAAAGGAAAACGAGGAGAAGGAGTTCCCGAGAAGCATGTTATAGCTTCAACCAACCAGTCAGAGGCGTTGGGAAATGGGCAAGAAATCGCAATGAACAAACAATTACACGGAGAGGCGCAACCAAGAGGAATCTACGAACTCCGCGGAAGTTCTCAGAGAGCCTGCGGCAGCCCGTTTCCGCTCAGCTGAGCACGAAGAGGGACGAATTATTTTTGGTCAAACAGAATTGGCGCCCGCCCAAGAGGTCATGGCGGTGGCTTAGATGCTCTGCGAGTTCACTCGCAGCGGAAGAAGCGCGACGACGACATTCCGATGGGGAACCGCGGCAAAATAGTGCTCCGGATAGCAGGTTACCCGCCGCGGTGGCTCAGTGGTTAGGGCGCTCGACTACTGATCCGGAGTTTTTATTTATTTTTATTTATTTATCAATACTGCAATCCCCTCTGGGGATTTTAGCAGGGTGGGATAAAATAAATACATAATGAAAACAATAACACAGACAAAGCATATAATACAAATTAGATCCATGGAGCGTATAAACAGTTAAAGACAACACATTTCTAAACAATACCTGAAATAAATGCCGATAGTGATGATTTTGAAATTTGATCATTGGTTAGTAGATTCCATTCAGTTACTGTTCGGGGAAAGAAAGAATACTTAAAACAGTTATTATGGGTGCTAAAGGCGGTTATTGTGCGACTGTGTCTCTGCCTTGTAGAATACCCAGATGAAAAACTAATTATTCCCGTGAGGTCGGTTTTATAATGACCGTTAATAAGTTGAAAGAGGAATTTTAGTCGTGATACACGGTTTCTTTGCGTTAATGGTGGCAGGTTTGCTTTCATTAGTAGTTCGGTTACTGATGTACGTCCAAAGCTATTATATATGAAGCGAAGTGCTTTTCTTTGCACCATTTCCATCTTGGTGATGTTAGTCTTGGTGAAAGGGTCCCAAATTACACATGCATAGTCTAGTATCGGCAGAATTACACTTTTGTATGCGAGCAGACGGACAGAAGGGGTGGAAAGTCTCAAAGCCCTCCTCAAGAAGAATAATTTGCGGTTAGCATTAGCTACTAGTTCCCGGGTTCGAACCCGACCGTGGCGGCTGCGTTTTTATGGAGGAAGAACGCTAAGGCGCCCGTGTGCTGTGCGATGTCGGTGCACGTTAAATATCCACAGGTGGTCGAAATTATTCCGGAGCCCTCCGCTACGGCACATCTTTCTTCCTTTCTTCTTTCACTCCCTCCTTATCCCTCCTTCCCTTACGGCGCGGTTCAGGTGTCCAACCATATATGAGACAGATACGGCGCCATTTCCTTTCCCCCAAAACCAATTATTATTATTATTATTATTATTATTATTATTATTATTATTATTATTATTATTATTATTATTATTATTATTATTATTATTATAGCAGGATGCCTCCAATGGTCGTCAAGAGGCGCACTGGTCTTCGTGCCATTCAACTAACCACTAACCACAAACAACTAACCATTCAACTAGCCACGCTCACGCACGGCTCACTAGAGATGTACCGAAAGTAGAGGTCTACATTTTGTTCAACCTTTCCCGCCCAGATAAACGCAGCAAAGCACTCAAAAACAATGCACCATCAACACGCCAGACGAAGCCCTTTGGATATAAGGTCTCACACAGCGCGAATGCTATATATAAAAAAAAAAAGACTTCTGCTTCTCCACATCCTTTCTCTTCCTCCTCTACTTCTACGCCGCCTTTCTAGCTCCAGGATCACCGCCTAGAACACAACGGCTGCGGCAAGATGTCGCTTTGTTTCCAGGGCTCAATGGCCCCCTCACAAGATACACACCGACTGCACGCAATTACCAGTTCTGAACACGCGACCTGACGTGGTTGGTGCCTCGCAAATGGCGCGACGTAAGCTATTAACTTGCGGAAGCACCAGAGATATAAATGGGTCTTCAACGCGGCGGATGACCGCGAGCAACGTGAGGGGAAAATACAAATAGAAAGAGTGCAAACAAAACGCGCACAGCAGCGACAGAAGGGCGCGTTTGCGTAAGCCCGGCCTCGTGTCGGCACGGCCGACAGCCAGACAGGGGCCGCTGGCGGCTGTCGCGGTGGTGAAGCCAATACCGCGACGTCAGCACCAGAGACGGCACATGCGGGCCTGCAAGACAGGCACACACTCGCGCGACACGCGCGCAGGATACCGTATACCGGCGGGTATTACCTGCTCCTGCATACAAACTGCACCACTCATTTGGACCCTCACGATAAGGAAAAACATTATTCACCCGTGTTCATCATCATCATCATCATCATCATTATCCACTGCCGCAGCTGCGCTAATTATTTTAAAATTCAACGAGCTCTTCTTTTTCACCAAAATGCTGTCTGTTATTTAACTGTCAATATTGTTCTCTTGTTTTCATTCATTGATTTTTCAAAATTCACGATTGGTGCTACTTTTTTGTCATCATCTTCCGTGGAAACTTCTTTGTTTATTCAACTACACCTTGGCCAATCCCCCCGCGTGGGTATGTGCCATATACCTGGGGTGAAGAAGAAGAAGAAGCTGCCTTACGCACGCAGCAAGACAAATGTATCTCCCGCTGATCATCACTGAACTCCCGTCCTGCACCTACTCCAGACATCCTGTACGTACCCTTACATATCCCAATATCACCTGTTCGCATCCTCTTGGAATATCTTGCCTTAACCAAGACGCCCATCAGTTATATATGCTCTCTGCAAAACAAGCCCTGCCTAATTGCCTGCAACATGTCCTGCAATATCTAAATATCATGCAACAGGCCCTGCAACGGGCCCTGCAACATGCGCTGCAACAGGTCCTGCAACATGCCCTCCAACAGGTCCTGCAACACGCTCTTCAACAGGCCCTGCAACATGCCCTGCAACAGGTCCTGCAACAGGCCCTGCAACATGCCCTAGCTGTCCTTAACCCCGTATTTCCCACAAGCTAATATCAGGAAAGTGCGAGCACTGTGTGCTTTCATAACACCGACAACTGCGCTCATTATTTCAATAAAGATGTTTTTATCACTACCACTACTAGGCGCGAGAATACGGGATATACGGGAGGCGGGCGAGCGCCACTGAAGGCCTCAGCGAGCAACCCCCGATAGCACAGGCGACGGCACCTCCGGAACCTCAGGAGCGCGGGCCAATTCACATGCGTGCCCGCTTAGCATCGCCGCGAGAGTGCGGAATGTCAGCGAAAGTCGACGTGAGAAAGCAGGCCACAGGTGGGCGATGCACTGTAAACACCAATGAGCCTAAATGGGAGTAAAAAAGGGAGTAAGCTGCCCTATAGCGCACTCCCTTTTAGGAGGCAGAGTACGCTGCTCATGTCCCGCAGTGTCAGTGTAGTTCGATCATTAAATACACAGAATCCTTGGAAACGGGGGTTACATTGCCCCTGCAAAGCATATCTTGATCCAATTAGCAGCGGGAGGAGGCTTTTCAGCGTGGCACCGAAGGTACTGAAGTTGGCCAATAGAGGAGATTGAAACTTCGGTTAAAATATTCGTAACTGCTAGAGCTTTGGATGTTATGAAGCGGGAATTTGTTTCCGCTGCCGATCGTAAGTGTTCCGTGTTTTTAGTGATGTACGTCTACCCCACAGATATGGGAAGCATGCCGTACCTCTAAAAGAGAGCGCGCTAGAGCACAGCTTCCTCCCTTTTTAGTCCTACACAGTCTAGTTCCTGCTTACGAAAGGCCGCGACGATTTCTTTTCGCGCAGGATAAAGGATTCGCAGAGACCACGAAGTTGAAAAACCGCAGAACAAAGAACAGACAGCGCACAACAGAGAAGAAAGGCAGAAGAGCAAGCCTTTCCACAAGTCTGGCGCGATCTAGGTCTGCGCTTCTTCAGGACGGCGGAAGGGGTGCGGAAAACGGGAGGTGGTGGCAAGACGGATTTTGTGTCTTCCATTTCTACGGAGGAGGGCGCCTGGTGCCTTCACATTCGAGCAAGGATGCGATTTACAATAACTAAACTCGTTTACACAAGTCTATATACATCAAGACTCCCCGCAACACCTCACGTATAGGAGGGACCGTAGCAGTAAAACTATGGAAATTAAATATCACACACATTACATGAAATCCTTTTTATTTGCAAAAAACAATACTGTAATTGAACGCTTTACCAGCGGATGTAGTCACAGCTGACGGTGTCTGCTTCGTTCAGCTCATCAATAATTTTTCATTAATAAAGGTGCGCTTGCACTGTGCTGTTGTTATGGCTTGTATAACATGCTTTGAGCTTGAGAACGCTTCGTTTTATAGTCACCATGTCATTGACGTTCTGTCTGTTTGCCTGTTCCTATTGTTATTATTGTTATTTCTAACCCGTTCTCCCGCTGTAATGCTTCGCGGCGCTGGAGGATATGCTGCAAATAAAAATAAACAAAAACGTTCCATTCAGAATCAACTCTCATGACCTGCCGGGTGTACAGCTGGGGAGACGAAAAGAGTCTGCAGCAGTTAAGTACAAAATTATTCGCGTCTAAACTGGAAAGCCGCTCAGAATGACGTCTCCCGGTTAGGACGCAAGACTTAATTGAGCGCTTAAACGCTGGAATCACATTTATTGCATGCCTCCACCGTCATGCAAAATTAAGGCAAAGCCTCTGGAATAAACCTTACGTAATACCCTTCTCTTGCGTAAGGTCACATGAGCCAAATTCATTCTCTTCTAGTCCGTTTTCGAGCGGGAACGCCTGTGTCTTGGCCACTCCCACGTAGTGGGAATGTGCCATCTTTATCTGAGGCCAACCAACCAACATGAAGCGAAGTTAAAGACTACCACACCGCTCGGAAGATGTTTCAAGTAGCAACGACAAGTGCCTATACCGATTCGTGATACTCTAGGTACGACAAAATTTCAGCAGTTGGCTTTATTGGAGAAAATTTTTGTAAGAAACGTGTCCTTTCAGGCTACCTGAAACGCATCTCGGACCTACCATATGTTTCCTTCAAACATTCGCCAAACTTTACTACAGTTGCCGTTTGTTGCGCAGGTGAACGTTAAGTCGCACCGCTGTCCGCCCAGGCAGAAAGCGCGCCCAGGAATGAATTAATTAATTGATTAGACTGATTATGTAGCAAGAAATTGTGACTGGAGTCCTAGTCCAAGACACCATCGACCACAGCTGCCTGTCTCGTCCGTTGGACCAGTGCATTCTGATCCTCCAGGCGTCAGCATGACCAGCGCCCCCTCCCACTGCTCAGTTGTGGAGTTCGATAACATGCAGTTCCTAGTTCTTTTGGCGTGTCCGTAAAATGTCATATAAATTCCGACGCCCCAACAACAGATGACCGAGTAAAGCTATCCTCATTGTCGCAGGCATCGCATTCGGTCACACGCCGTCAACAACAACAACAACAACAAAATACTGAAAATTATTCGCACAGCCGCCGTACCTAAGTCCCCATGTAACTCCCGTGCACAGTTCCCGACAGAGATGTATACAATGCGCACGGGTGTGCCGAGATATCGGCGATCCCGTCAACCCGAGTCACGTAGGACCGAACACGAAAGCTATCGAACCACTTCAGGAGAGATTTCCAAAACCCTTCCACAACTGTACGACGGCACGCAAAATGCAGTCACGGGTGCAAAGAAAAGTACTGTCAGAGCGAAGCACTGCTATTTCTTTTTCTGCAAGAAGACATTGAGCCCTGGCCTCTTCCGTCGCTCCCCACTAGAATCGATGACAAGCAAGAGAAAAAATTGAACTCACCCCAGAAATCAAATCCCCGAGAGTTATTCCAAAAGCCGCGACGTGTACGCGAAATTCGGGAAGAAGGGGGAGAGCCACTGTGCTACGAGGGGGCACAAACACGAAACATGATTTCGCCGGCAGTTGAGAGCCCCAAACGCAGCAGCAGCACCACCACTACTGCCAGCAGCAACAGAAAACCAACGGTCGCGACTCTCCGCCGCGGCAGACGTATACACACACACGCACGGGCACAGAGTCGACTATGCAGATCCGATCTGGTGCGGAGCGAGATAGCAGGAGTAGTAGTGGTGGTGGTGGTAGTTGTGATTCTGGATGGAAGAGGGGGGGGGGGGGGGTTGCGAGCAGTTACCCTGGCGCCTTCGTGTTTGCTCCCCCCCCCCCTCCCTCTTGCATCCGGGTAGGAAAAAGAAATAAGAAAACAGAAATAAGAGGGCACGTTCGTCGAATAACAGAATCGGGTAGAGCCTGCGTAGTATGCATGCATGAAACAGCGGCGCAGAGGGAGGGATACGGCAGGCAGTGCGGCAGAAAACCGACCGACCGACCTCTGCCTCCCGCAGCCGAGCAAGCATAGAGTCACGCCTGGGCGAACACAGGGGTCGGCCACGCGTCATGCGCATGTACATAATATGCACATGGGCGAAGCGGCGCCGCCACAAACGGGAGAAGTGGAGAGGAGAAGGGGCAGAAGTCGCTCACAACACACACACACACACACCAGCCTCTCCCGCCAAACTTCCTCTTAACCCGAGAATGGCGCCAATGGGCTCGGTCACAGTAAACAATGTATACCGCCCCTTTGTCAGACTGGGTAGAAACCTTCACCTTTCGCCGTTGGCTGCCAGAATACCGAGTCTTGTATCTCATAGAAAAGGGTAGAGGTGATTCCACTGCCAATATAGAAATACAGTTAAATATATGGTACCATCACCGAACAACGTTTATGGTTTTAGCAACAGAGCGAAACAAGATATATCGTAAAATCTGCGCAGTTTGACGCCTTCTAGTCTGTTTCATATCGTGAGAAACGACAAAGATGTCGGCGAAAAAACTAGCAATCGCATCGGCCTTGAAGTCCGCAACCACCCCCTCCCCGAACAAAAAGAAAAACAATATGTAGAGCAGCAATTGGCGTTCTATATACACCTTTCCATCGAGCGAGGTACACTACGAAGCGCCTCCTCTATACGCTGCCGCTTTCGCTGTGCTAGCGTCAGGTGCACATAACAGCCCAGCCAGCAACACGATAACGCCCAAGGAGCCCTTATTGGAAAGGTCTAAAAGTCGGACGTCCAAATATTACCGGTCAAATCTAGTTGCTATTAAAGTATACCTGAACTAAGCCGTCGTGCTACACACAGAGAAGCCTCAGATTTTTTTTAAATATCTTTCTCTCCAACAGATGGTTGGAGATGGTTGGAGAGAGAGAAAGAAGGTTGGAGAGAAAGGGTGGTTCGAGCTTTGTCAAGCTGCTATTGTGCAGCTTTTTCTCCTACCCCCTTTTTCGCCATGTATATTTCATTTTGGTGTAAATAAAATTCATTGATTGATCGATGTATTATTAATTAATTAATTAGTTGGTTGTTTGATTGATATTCCCATCAGATCTGGAATCGTGATGTTACCATCAACTAACACGCACACTATATCATCTGAGGTAACCAATGTGGTAATTAGATAGCTGCAGCTATCCAATTACCACATTTGTTACCTCAGACGATATAAGTCAGCTAGCCTTCGTTTGTTTGATTGAGTGTGTGTGTGTGTGTGTGTGTGTGTGTGTGTGTGTGTGTGTGTGTGTGTGTGTGTGTGTGTGTGTGTGTGTGTGTGTGTGTGTGTGTGTGTGTGTGTGTGTGTGTGTGTGCGTGCGTGCGTGCGTGCGTGTGTGCGTGCGTGTGTGCGTGCGTGCGTGCGTGCGTGTGTGCGTGCGTGTGTCTATGTGCGTGCGTGTGTGTGTGTGTGCATGTGTGTGTGTGTATGTGTGTGCGTGTGTGTGTGTGTGTGCATGCGTGCGTGCGTATGTGTGTGCTGTGTGTGTGTGTGTGTGTGTGTGTGTGTGTGTGTGTGTGTGTGTGTGTGTGTGTGTGTGTGTGTGTGTGTGTGTGTGTGTGTGTGTGTGTGTGTGTGTGTGCATGCGTGCGTGCGTGCGTATGTGTGTGTGCGTGTGTGTGCGTGCGTGTGTGTGTGTGTGTGTGTGTGTGTGGTGTGTGTGTGTGTGTGTGTGTGTGTGTGTGTGTGTGTGTGTGTGTGTGTGTGTGTGTGTGTGTGTGTGCGTGTGTGCGTGTGTGTGCATGCGTGCGTGTGTGCATGTGTGTATGCGTGTGTGTGCGTGTGTGTGTGTGAGAGAGAGAGCGAGCGTGGAACGAGTTGCACACCCCGTTTATACAGCGATGAATCCTAACAGGGGAGAATTTCGCAAAAAATAAAAAAATAACTACACCGAGTAATACTGACGGGGCAATCTACGCTGAGTAACCACTTCACGACACTACTCAATTTCTTATTTTCGCTTTTTTTTCTTGCACCATCCTCTTTTCTCACAAACCAGCCCGTCTCGGAGTAAACCATGAAAACTGCACTCTGCCCCCCCCCCTTTTTTTTTTCCTTCGCAGCCTTAGTCAACGCCGTAAATCTGCCCACACTACTCCGACACAGCTTGCACAACATAGACCTTCGCGCGGCGTCTGCATGACGCGCTTGTGAACGAAGCACACAGCCAATTTAACGAAGGAACAAGCGTTCTGAAAGAAAATTTAGAAAAAAAAGGGGACTTCGACTTTCAATACGAGTGCACTTACATGTTTTGTGCGGCTAGAGTTCGACGTTTCAAAACATGATCGTCGGCAAAATTTGATCATAGATAATTATCCGAATCGCCCATGCGCTGAACTCATCAACTCGCACTCTAGACTGAGACTGACAAGTGTTCGCATTTTCTCCGCCCCAGACATTTAGTCCTACACTCTAAACTAGAATACGCCTAAATGAGAGTAAAAAAGAGAGTAAACCGTCCTTTACTGCACGCCCTTTTATTTATAAAAGGGAGTGCGCTAGAGGTCAGCTTACTCCCCTTTTGCTCCCATATGGGAGCGTTCGTACCATCTCTTCCATCACGAAGCGGATTAGCTCTCCTCCCGGAGTGAGATTTCGTAAACTCCCCCTCCCAGTCACCGAACAGTAACAGTCGCCAATATCAGTGGACCAAATGAACCCGACATGAAAAATGGATGACGGATCCATGTAGAATGCGGCCCTTTCAATGACGGGCATGTTGGAAAGCAGTGACCGAAGCGCAACGATAACGGGCGCGCCACGCACGGATATAACGCATATTCGGATACAACGTTCGTTTTAACGTTCTGCGCTTCGCTCCAAAGTCTAACACGCAAAACTAACCTTGTGTCTCTTCGATACCTAAACGCTCTGAGTGTAGACAGAACGAGGACGAGTGAAAAGAAACAACTGGACGCAGAGCAGCTATCAACTATACCAACCAGTTCCTTTCTCTCCTCGTTCACCCCAGTTACGTCTACATTCAGTGCATCAAAGTGACGAATAATAATAATAATAATAATAATAATAATAATAATAATAATAATAATAATAATAATAATAATAATAATAATAATAATAATAATAATAATAATAATTTTTGGGGGAAAGCAAATGGCGCAGTATCTGTCTCATATATCGTTGGACACCTGAACCGCGCCGTTAGGGAAGGGATAAGGGAGGGAGTGAAGGAAGAAAGGAAGAAAGAGATGCCGTAGTGGAAGGCTCCGGAATAATTTCGACCACCTGGGGATCTCTAACGTGCACTGACATCGCACAGCACGCGGGGTCTCAAAATGACAAAGAAACGCAGAACTATATAGCATCTTATCTCGCCTAGCTAACCTAGTGTTCTTCTATAGCAAGCCTTACGGGCAAAGACTTCCGGCAGAAGCCGCGATCCGGCCAGCCGAAAACGAGTTAACGAGGAAGGTAAGCCGGCGGATGTGGCGTACACAGAGCACACAACGGAAGAGACGCATTTTCCTGCCAAATATGGACAGTCCTGTGCTTTTCTACCACCTTCTGCGTCAAGGAGTTGCCAGTGCCATTATGAGGCACCAACCTCCCCTAATGTATTCCCGCCAGTAAAATAGTAAAAGGCGTACGTACCAGCCCCACATCATAAGCGGTGCGTACAGAGAGGTATACTACAAGAGATACAGCAGTGAGATACGGCCGACAGTGCAAGCGACGCACGGATAGACTCCCAGCGCGGCAGCGTAGCGTCGGAATTAAGACAGATGCTCCTGGCAGCGTGCGCAGCGCACCATACACTCCGCGCCAGCAGGCTCTGCACGCACACATATGATATCACTCTCCAATCCCGGCGGCCGCGATGCAAATGATGCCAGTGATGACACCGGAGTTAGGGAGGCTGTGCGTCTGTCTGGCGTCAGCACACACACGTGCACGCATGTATGTGGCGGGAGTGGAAATCACGCGCTGAGTGATGATGACACGCGACAACAGCGTGGAAGGAAGAAGGGGGAGAGGGGGAGAGGGAGGAGAGGGGGCAACGGCTTCGGATGGCGGCGCGCTGCAGCCTGCTTGCTCTGCTCTCCGCTGCCTGCGAGGCACGCAGCATGTAACGCGAATCGCTGCTCGGAGAGCCACGGCGGTTTGGTTATGCGAGCGGGCGTGTAAGCAGATATATATGCGCGCGCTATAACCGGGCCATATATCGCGGCAACGCGCATATATATGGGCAGGCATCGGGCGAAGGCCAATCAACAGGAAGCCGTATAGGGTTGCACCACCACCACCGAAACCAGTGAGCACCGCACCCCCAACGCACTGGATGTGAGCAGGGTGTAGCGGTGTAGTTTTCGCCGTAGGCCGTCGCTATTGCGCCTACCACACCACCCGCCACTGCCATCGACATTGCCATCAGCGCCGAGCTGCTGAATTCATTTGCACGTTCTCTCGACCCTGTTTCCTATCTTCTTGCTCCCTCATAAGTACGCGTGGTTTTCGTTAGTTCTCTTCTCTTCTGTCTATCCTTTCTGCTTCCCTGCATGCATCCCTCGATCATGTGCACCCAGCGAGAAAAATCAACGTGTCACGCACTGTAACTAGCATTACTAGAATTAGCAGTAAATAAGAGGCAAGGTTGGTTCACTGTCCTGAGCGATATATGCTACTCTACTCCCCCCCCCCCCCCACCCCCGCGCGTGCTGCGACTAAAACAATGCCAGCTTCGTTGTCGGCATTTTTATACACACAGCCTCGGTTCCATCCTCAGTTGCACCATTTCGGGTGCACCGCAAATGGTTTAAGCGCGTACTAATTCTCGACTTCCAGTCAAGCCCGATGCCCTTCTATGCAATTAAACCTTCGACGTGCATCAGTTCATATTATAGCCGACCCTTCAATAATGCCATGACACTGGATGCATTCCGGAATAATTCAAACGTACGCGAGTTCTCCCGATATTTTGATATACAGTGATAATCCGCTCCCTAAAAACTACTGGCTGGCTTCATTCGCATCTGTCCCTCGTAGACTAAGTAAGTACATTATATAGCGTGATATCAGGGTCACCTAACCTTAAATAAATGTAAATAAAAAGGTTATATAAATTTAAAAAAAAAATTAAAGCTGTGAAATGCAGTTATGTGAATTAGTAACTCACTTGCTAAATTCATTGCAAACGAACGGTTGTACTGACGCTGTACATCGATGTTTCTAAAGCTTCCGGCTGCCTAACTCATAATCGCCCTATGCTGTAAGCCCATGACCTTCGTTTGAGCTATAACCTACCCACTGCAATAGAGACTTCTTATTCCACCGCTAGCAATCGGGAACATTTCTATACCTACAAACCATCGCCACCACTCAATAAAAAAAAATGGGGGGGGGGGGGGTTCGGGTACATCTGTGTTAGTCGCAGCGACTAACCTGGAATCAACAATGCATTATTATGGACCATGGTACCAGCGCAAGAGACAAGGACGAAGGGAGAAGACAACACGAACGCCTTGCGCTTGCGCTGGTACCACGTTCCATAATAATGCAAACCAACTAGCCCAGCTGTCTACCCTTAGAATCAACAATGCGTCTTCCGGCAGATGAGTGTTCGTTTTCCGCCATATTTTTGTTTGTTTACATTGATCTGCTAGTGGAATCTATCTACGTATTCTCCATCTTCTTGAATTAATAATAAATTAGCGCTTAGGGCGTCTAATTTCAAAAAATTTCTTCCCTGTACTACATCATGGTCAAAAACAAGCAGACCTAGAGGCTTTCTTGCTCACTGGCCGTGCAAGCAGATAGGCAGTTGGCCTAACATTGGAAAAATACGGTTTCATATTGGCCCTCTGTAGGCCCAGCATTTGCCAATATTTGGCCGATTACCTGTGCTAAGGGCTCACTTCGCCAGTGCTCCAAATCCCACAGGGGAAATACTGGCCTCAAAAGTCACAAAGGTGCTATTAAATCCCCACAGTGTGGCCCCGTACTTTACAGGCCCAGGAAATCTTTGCCAAAGGCTGCACACATCTCAGCTGCTGCCTTTCCTCAGCCCGCACGCGAGACAGAAACAATGAGTACTCAGTCGCAGCAAGATCGAGCCAATTCATTTTCAAGCGCATGTCGTAACACCATGCATGGCGAAACCGCGTTCAGTTTACTTTCAATGTAGGGTTAATACAACTCCAGATCTACGCCTCAAAGACAGCCCCGTGAGCTGATGTCAACGCGAGATCGACAAAAGGTGACGCAAGAGTTTTGTCATCACTAAGTACCGAGCGTTGAGTGAAAGGTGACGAAACGTTCGCGGCGTCACTACGGGAGACCTAATAAATAAGATACTCACAGCTACATGTGCTTCAACGTCAGAATCCAACGTTAGTCCTTCCGAATATAAGGCAGTGCGCAAGAACTGATACAGGAGTAAACGAGGAAGACGAAGTAACCGAAAATTGAACGACCAAAAAACGTACGCACAGCTTAGCAGCAATGTTTCCATTCCCACTAGCGCGAGTGACCCTTCGATTCGTTCCGAGACTCGCCGAGCGGTGGCGCAGTCATCGCGAGTTAGGCCTAAGCTCTCGGATCGCAGACGAGGTGCCCTGCAACGAAGGCGAACATTCCGCACGGTTGGTGAGCGGCAGCTGTCGTGGAGGCCTTTCACGGCAGTCGCCCCACTCACACGGAAACGCTATGGCAGAAGAACCTTGCCCATAGCTTGGCTTGTTTATCGACGTCTATACCGCCGTGCGAAATGCTAATAATGCAAAGGTGTCGACAATAGGCCTGGCCTTCTCAGCTTCCGAACGGCACCTGCGTCGCCGACATTTTCGGGGACATCGAGGTATTCCGAGGCGGACATAATGTCATTCGCGCAGGCCTCGCGACGAAGTGGTTGCTTCTGCGCGCTTTGCATGTTGACCGCTTTCGAATTTGAGGAACAACAAGAACCGCGCCACTATAGGTGCTCACACAGAAACCTACATGTGATTAGAACCATTTCGCTTAAGAAACTGGTTTAGTTAACCATTTGCTTATTCACTCAATTTGTTTGTTTGTTTGTTTGTTTGTTTTTTGTTAGTTTGTAAGTCGAGGGTGGTGGTGGTGGTAGTGGTTTTATTAAAAATAATAGCAAAAAGGAAGGACAAGATTTTTGCTAGCCCCGGCATCTGCCATCGATACTGAAGCACCTGAGCTGGGGCAGCGGAAATAAAGGATAGCAGGCAGAATGGAGAAATGAAATAAAAGAGGTGAGGGGACAGGAAGACAGAATAGGGGGAGAAGTAATATGTACAAACTATTTACACAATAATAAATGTGTCCAAGTTGTGCGCATGATTAGTTCATTTTAGAGGAATTAAATCACACACGCGCACAGCACTGTGTAGGTTACAACTGGAGTGGGGCGTCCAGTTATTAATCGTTCAAGGTAGAACTCGCGGAGCGTTCGGTCACTGCGTGTAACTACCTGACAGAGAACAGACGGGACGTCAAGCCCGTGTGTTCGAGGAATGCACAGAGGCTCACCAAAGTTCGCTCAGTCGAGGGGCGAGCATTATTTCTGGAGTAGGAAGCCCTGTTAGATTAAAAGTATTTCCACGGACTGTCGTGAGATTCGGGCTCCTTTCCGGTTGCTTTTACAAAAGAAAAGAGTAAACCTTCAGTATTAGGGTACTACTTGTCTGCGTACAGCTGTTGCTGCTGTTAAAAAGATAAAAAAGTCATCACTAAAAAAATTATCGCTAACCCATACGCAATCACAGTTATCCGTAGCCATTTACTACGGCATCGCTCACAGCCAGGCACAAGAAGCCAACAACAGAAGAGACGATGCATGCACTCGCTAGGCTAAAGAGGAAAGAAACACAGGGAACTTCAAAACCACGGGAAAAAAAGTAAATTTCATCAGCTCTATTTCAGAAGGGGTAAGCACAATTGAGCGATGTCAGTTCAGAGGGGCCGCCAAAGTACATTTCAAAAATTAATTACCTGTCAACTTGCGCAGCGCTTAGACGCTAACGGCAGTTAGTGACGTCGTATACCGCGCTCACGGCCGGCGCCTTAACAAAAAAAAATAGAGAAACACAATCATCCATTATCGAACCGACTCGTAATATACACTTTCGGTCATAATCAAAGCGTGGTGGTGCAAAAAAAAAAAGGAAAACGGATGTAATTAAACGCCGTCGCGACATTCGAGCGAGTGACAGGTGTCGTCAAACGGTAGATTGACGTCTTCGCGAGGAACAGGCGCTGCCAGAGCTATTGGCACTTCGCCATCGAGAAACGAAGGAGAAGCCTTGTCGCTCAAGCAACCTACCTCCAATGACTCACTCCTTTCCCGTGCTTCTTTGTCATTCTTTTTTTCTTTTCCCGTGAGCGTTTTCCCAGGCAAGGTGTTCGTGTACGGAGGCGGTCGGACGAAGTTGAAGCGGCTGCACTTGCGCATTGAATTCTACAGGCCAGCCGGAGCAAATGTGCCGAGACTATAGAGTGAGGCATGACGTCACTACTGGTATCAACATCGACATATCTGCTAATAATAATAATAATTGGTTTTTTGGGGAAAGGAAATGGCGCAGTATCTGTCTCATATATCGTTGGACACCTGAACCGCGCCGTAAGGGAAGGGACAAGGGAGAGATTGAAAGGAGAAAGGGAGAGAGAGGTGCCGTAGTGGAGGGCTCCGGAATAATTCAGACCACCTGGGGATCTTTAACGTCCACTGACATCGCACAGCACACGGGCGCCTTAGCGTTTTTCCTCCATAAAAACGCAGCCGCCGCGGTCGGGTTCGAACCCGGGAACTCCGCATCAGTAGTCGAGCGCCCTAACCACTGAGCACATATCTGCTAGGCGAAACGCAAAGGGCGCCCGTGTCCTGTGCGATGTCAGTGCACGTTAAAGATCCCCAGGTGGTCGAAGTTATTCCGGAGCCCTCCACTACGGCACCTCTCTCTTCCTTTCTTCTTTCACTCCCTCCCTTGTCCCTTCCCTTACGGCGCGGTTCAGGTGTCCAACGATATATGACACAAATCCTGCGCCATTTCTTTTACCCAAAAGCCAATTATTATATTATATAATTAATCTGGCTACGGCGTTCGGCTACTGAGCAAGGGTTGGCGGGTTCGATCTCGGACTGGGAGGGCGGATTTCGGTGAAGAGACAAAATGCAAAAATGCCCGAGTATATGTGTATATTACCTCTCCCCATATCCTCTCTTTCTGTCCCCTCACCTCTTTCATTTCATTTCTCCATTCTGCCTGCTGTCCTTTATTTCCGCTGCCCCAGCTCAGGTGGTCCAGTACCGATGGCAGATGCCGGGGCTAGCAAAAATCTTTTCCTTCCTTTTTTATTATAATTTTAATAAAAAACCGCTTACTACTACTACGAGTATATGGTATAGTCTAGAGCGATTTGAATAGCATTCGTTCCGGCTGAAACGCACCAAGGAATTTTTCCCGGCGGGATGGTCACTTGGTTCGCAATAAACATGACGGGGCAGGATAGGGCAATCCTTCGGCAAGCTAAGCTCACGTATTCGTTGTCGCGTTCTTACGAAAAATGCCGTGTTCGAGCAGTTTAACCTGAGTAGGTTATTAAGCCTGAAGTGTCGCTACACAGGCGACATTCGGGTGAATACACCCCGGAGAAAATCAGGGCATATACCGCAGGGTTACGAATTGTGTGGTATTCTAATTGCCTCCAAGCGACTCCTTCCTGAGGCTTAGTAAAGGAGATGTGGGCAGAGGGTTAGAGAAGTCGATTGTTCCGGTAGTGCATAGCTAGCTTGTGGTACGTCACCATACACGATCCCTCACCGACCCCTAGAAAAAGCATGCGACAGCCCGGTCGACGAAACCTCGACTACAATTGTGGGCTGCCTCGTTCCTTCGAACTATCGCAGTGGAGCGACAACACAGAAAATGAAGAAAAAAGGGGAAAGGAGGTTGGTTAGGTTAGGTTAGGTTAGTCTGG
Source organism: Amblyomma americanum (assembly GCA_030143305.2). Classification (NCBI taxonomy): domain Eukaryota; kingdom Metazoa; phylum Arthropoda; class Arachnida; order Ixodida; family Ixodidae; genus Amblyomma; species Amblyomma americanum. The sequence continues at coordinate 68,424 of JARKHS020026074.1, forward strand.
GAAGTTAGGAGGTTATGAAGCCGCTAAGCCGCGTAAGGCTACGAGTGAATGGTTATCACCTTAGCTATTACTTCACTAGTAAACAAATTTCTACAGATGGCAGCAATGTCTGACCTGACATATCAACCAAGGCCTAAATGACTACGGACTCATTTTTCCAGCCCCTACCCTTCCCTTGACCTTCGCCGACATATGGACAGATGCTAATGTCGTTGCGACGCGCAGCTGTCGAAAGCGTCTCGGCCGACAGTGTACCACGTAAGCAACACCTGCTTAACAACGCGTGCCGCGACACTCGACACCCAAATGCCACATGGACACTGCGACATGTCATGGGACACCTATTTCCCTCTGCGCTTTTCTGGATTTGCATGATGCGTATTAGCGTCGCTCAAAGAAGAACGATTTCGCTGTCGAACGAGAAACGTACTATAGTGCACGCGTCAATGCAGGCCATAACAAGCCCTTGAAACGTTAACGAAATGAACACGCTCGCTTGTGCACAACAGAGGTCCACAGCAACTTTGCATGCTGTTACGAACAACTACAAAAGCCCTAAAACTAGGGGTCTCCTATTATTGCAATATTAGTATACGAACAGAATATGAATATGAAGAGAAACTGGTACCCACCGCGGTGGCTCACGGCTACTGGGCTCTTAAGAGTACCCGGATTCGAACACGACCTCGGCGGCCGCAGAATGCGCCCGTGTGCTGTGCGATGTCAGTGCACGTAAAGATCCCCAGGCTGTCGAAATTATTCCAGAGCCCTCCACTACGGCACCTCTTTCTTCCTTTGTTCTTTCACTCCCTCCTTTATATCCTCCCCTACGGCGCGGTTCAGGTGTCCAACGATATGTGAGACAGATACTGCGCGATTTCGTTTCCCCAAAAACCAATTATTATTATTATTATTATTATTATTATTATTATTATTATTATTATTATTATTATTATTATTATTATTATTACTTTCCCTCCACTAAGGCGCCTCTTTCTGTCTCTTCTTCCTCTCCCACCTTCCTCCCTTCCCGTACGGCACGGTTCGGGTGTCCACCGAGATACGTGAGACAGTTACTGCATCACCTCCTTTCCTCGAAAACCAATTTTCATTTTTCAAAATAAAATTTACAAGCTTGGCGCCGACCAATGGAAACTGGAGTGGTTAAACTTCCCTGTACCAACATAATGAATACTTATCAGTATCTATCAGGGACTGCGTAAAGAAACCTGAATTAGCTCCCTGTCCGCACTGAAGGTGCAAGAGCCCTTTGGATTAGTGTATGACGCCACGAAGTATCCCCAACTAAAACTCCACTGAAGTTTAAGTTAATAGACCAAGAGGACAAATTAAAGAATGTTTTTCTCTGCAACTTGAGCTCGAAAATGGCCGGTCATCGGACTGCCACTTGGTTGGCCAACAGGGGAGGAAAGTGCATGGTCCCCGGCCAATAAAGAGCCGAACTTACGCCAAAAACAAAGAAAAAACAAACAAAATTGAATGCAAGCCCGTTCCAAGACGTTCACAAGCAGTACTTTGGGTAAATACAGCAAAACTGCGCCACAGCTTCTGGATCACTGCCGACTCACACTACCAACCGGTTGCAGTCCTTCGGATGCCCCATAAAGTAACCACCCAGCTCCACATCATCATCATCATCATCATCATCATCATCAGCCTTACTACATCCACTGCAGGGCAAAGACCTCTCCCATGTCTCTCCAATTAACCCTGTCCTTTGCCAGCTGAATCCACCCTCCAGCTCCACAGCTCCACAGCTCCAGCTCCACAAGGAAACAATAAAACACCAGAAAAAACAGGGACACGAGCGCGTAACAGGCACCTGTCCTGTTTTCTCTCTGGTGGTTTGCCTCCTCGTGTTTCCGACGTGTTTTTTTAGCCTATTCTTCCTTTTTTTCTGTAACAATGGATTCCTGTACCAACTCGCACGTGCTGTAGTACTTGCCCTCGTTTGACGTCACAAAACTACGACTTCCGGTTGCAATGCGCCTATACCGAATACGAGTAGCCCAACCCTATCAGAGTCGCCAGCCGGTCCCAACAGGTGTCGCAACATCCCGTCACGCGCCGAGGGTACGTCCACAACGTGAGCACCTCGCTAGACACGCTCCAGTGGTTAGGTGCTTAGCCGGTAACGACAGCATTGCTGACGCAGGCGCAGTCACTACTAAGCCTGTACAGCCCAACGAAAGCCTGAAGACAGAGGGGGGGGGGGGGAGGGGGGGGGCACCGCCCCCTCTAACAGAACTTTGGGGCGGAGGAGGTGGGAGCACCCAAACCTTTAATCCCCTGTGCCGGAGCGCCTGCCGCGGCCCATTCCTACAGGTTTACAGACTGAGGCGTCATCTATGAACAGGGCAGAAAGTTACTACGGCCACCCGGCAACAAATACTGCGCCCGATGACATCAATGTTTCGGGCAGCTCTCAGCGATGCGCTAAATGTAGAGCCCCCGTCAGAAATATACAGCCGAAAGGGTTTGCTTCTAAGCTGTTTAGCGGGGCTCCCTGGCACATTTGCAGTCCAAAGCTTGGGAGGATTGAGGATTGCGAAGCCATTCCTCTTTGGAGAAGTTTTCGATCACTCAGGCTGCATAAGGAGGCATGCAGCGGGCCTCACAAGCAAACCCCTCGGGCCGTGTACTTTTGACCGGGGGGGGGGGGGGGGGGGGGGTGCATGTTACAAGCGGCGTGACAGTCAAGGAACCTAGAAGTTCTGGACTAGTGAAAGCACCGAATTTCGATACATGATCCTACGGGGTGTTCCACAATTGTCGCAGACGAAGACCACTAGAAGAACCAGCGGCTGGCGTCTACTGGTCCAGGGTCCAACAAGAAACCGAGCAAAAAAAAAAAACTCCAAGACTGCAGTGCGGGCTTGTTGGTAATTCGCACTCAGCCAGTAAAATAAAACACGAAGACCAGAAAACCAACAAGCACTTGCAAAGTCCCGTCCTGTGGTCCTCATCTTTCTTTCCGGTCTCTCCCCAGTTATAATGAAAACGTCCGCAAGTGACTGACGCATTGACCGCCGTATCCCTGGCTACAACTAATGGACGGTGCATGTGCCGGTCACAAGTCGATATCTCACATGAGTTCACTGTAGCCATCCCATGCTCCGGTCGCTACTGTATATCGCTCCGTGGAACTTCAGCAAGACTGCGCGGTTTTAGCCGGACGAAGCATGCGGCGAAAAAGCTCCTTGAATTCACCAGGTACCGACGTCAGCACAGCAATCTGAGTCACGCGCGCTCTCCAGCCGTGGCAATATGAAGACCGACTTGATCGGTTGCTACCAGAGCAGGCCATCGAGACGCACTTTCAACTAAAGCGCAAAGTCCTGGACAGTTAGTTACAGCCTTCACCGAATGCACAAAAACAGACCACTTCCCTACATCCGCTAACCCGTTATAACGAAGTTCAAGGGGCCCGGCAAATGCTTCGTTACAGCGGTAACTTCGTTATAGCCCATGCTGACCGAACTTCGAAGGGGAACCCTCATTCCTCCGTTATAAGCCGCTTCGTTATAGCGAGGTTCGACCTCACTTCCTTCGACCCGCCATGGTGCCTCAGTGGATAGCGTATCCGCCTGCTGATCCAACTGTCTCGAAGTGATATTCTGGTATTGGAGGCCTCTTCTCGATGGAGGCGAAGTGCTAATAAAGGCACCCGTGTGATCTGCAATGTCACCCCCATTAAAGAACCACAGGTTGCCTAAATTAATACGGAGCCCTCCTCTACGGCGTCCCTTATCATATATCCCACGGGTCGCTGACCCCACACACCACACCATATACTTTTGAATTTTATGGCCGCTGTTAGGATCAACAGAAAATGATCCACACATACGACAAGACATCACCTAACGAATTCATTGGGTTCCTGGTTGGTCACAGCATGTCGGTGCTCTCTGCTGGTAGAACAAAAAAAAAACTGTCCAACGCACGGGAAGCGAGAACTGTAAGCCGATGTGAGACCGACAAAGCAACACAAAACTAAACTACGACAAAATACCTCGAAAACTTTGTTCCCAGCGCTGCTATACAGCACCCATGACAGGTGTGGAGAAGACCGCATATACACTTCCGAAGTTCGTTAATTAAAACAGCTCAGAGCATGCAGACGTGCGGCGAGCGCATTAAAACAAAAGCACCGATCAGACCGGCTTGTAATGAGATTGAGGCAAACTGAAAGGCTATGGCGGTACTCGAAATAGCTTCAACATGACGCTGCGGTACCGAAGCCGTTTATGCAGTGATAGATAACATGATAAAAATATATGTAAGAAAAACGCGCTGAGAGTTAAGCAAGTGGTGGCAGTCATAATGAAATGTAGGAAAAATAAAAGAGTGCATAACCTATAACTACCCGGGAAATGCCGAAAAGTGGACATTTCCTGAAACGAAAAAAAAATGTGAAACTCTTTCCAGCATTTTAATAGAGCGCTCCGCGCGACTTCCTCCATCCCACAAGCACCATCGTATACAGCTATGGAGAAGCTACAAAGCGCGCCAGTCAATTAACGACCCGATAAGCAAAGCTCTCCGCTGGATAACGTGCCGCGATACTAACACGCTGGCCTATCGCAATAAGCAAGGCTCGAGCCAGTTGCGCCAGCAAATCGTCACCATCATCATCATCGCCATCAGATAAATCACGTCCACTGCAGGACAAAGGCTTCTACCGTCTCTCCAATTAATCCGGTCCTCTGTCAGCTTCGGCCATCTGATCCCTCCAAACCTCCTAATCTAATCAATCAGTCTGACTCCCCTAGCAGCACAGGTAATCGGCCCAATATTGGAGACATATTGGCAAATACTGGTCGTACAAAGGGCCAGTGTAAAACCATCTTTTACCAATGTTGGGCCAATTACCTGTGCTGCTTGGGTCCCCGCCGCCTCCTGCTACACTTGCCTTCTCTTGGAGTCCAGTTCTTTACCCTCTAAGTAACACTGGCTAACTTGACTTGCTTTCATATTACATGCCCTGTCTAAAAGAATTTCTTCGTGATATCGACTAGGATATCATTAGCCCACGTTTGTTCCCCCACCCACTCTGCCCTCTTCCCGTCTTTCAACCTTATACGCCCCCCGCCCCGTTTTTTTAATCGTTCGTTCAAGTTACGTAAAACAATCCTATATGTGGCGTTTCGAAAGGGAAAATTCTTTCGCGGTTTTTTTCCTTACCTTATACCCCAATCATTTTCCTTTGCAGCAAATACTCCTGTGAACTAAGTCCAAGCTAAAATAAGTCCGCCTCTATACAGCGTTCACACCACTGCACGGTTTTAGTGACGCCAAGAGTAGACGCAGAACAGAAGAAAAAAAAAGCTCGAGCAACAGCCAGAAAGCGACAAGAAAACAATAAAAGGCGAAGCAACAAAAAAGCACGGCGTTCAAATTATTCCGCAGTCTCTCCGTAGGAGGCGATAAAGCACTGCTGGGCCCAGCTTCCTCATCGCTGCCAGCAGCGTTACTAACGCGCGCGATGAGAGAAAAACAAAACAAAACACACAAACGAACGGCGAAAATGATTTCTCGCGGGGGTTAGGGCACGTTCATTAATAATATTGCCCAAGCAAATTGGAGCCCCCTCTCGGGCGACCCGCTCGCGCTCGGTGAGTGAGCGAAGGAAGAAAAAGTTCGCGTGGGTTTCGAGCGGTGATTAAAAGTCCTCGGCAAGTTCCGCAGGCCGCGTGACCACGGCCAAATTAGTAGGCTTATCTCTCTCGGAACGGAGCACACGCGCGCCACTAGTCGGCACCCACGGCAAGTATAGAAGTTTCTCCTTTCTATCGAGGGCGAGGTGTTTTCTTTTTGCTTCCTTTTTTGTAGCGGTAGCTACATTACGCTAGCACTTCAAGCCTTCAGCGTGGCACCCCTTGAGCTGCGTGACGGCGCTGTGGCTGGTCACGTGATTGGTCACGTGGTGCGGAGCAGCTGCCGGCGCCGCGGCGCGGCGCGCCGACGAAACCGAATAAGTTTAGGATAAGTGAAGCCTGGAGAGATCCCTTCCGTACTTATTCTGAACGTATGCGTTTAAAGGTCAATCGTCACTGCTTCTGCTTAATACGGGTGACTGGTCTACAAGTACGCATTACTTGCCAGGTGGAGGCGTTCCCATAATAAAACGCAGAACACACGATACATCCACGTACACTCGAAAAAAAAAAGGCCTGAAAAATGCCGCTCACTCCGGGCAAAGGCCGAAGTCTCCACAGAGGTACGTTTGACAGAAGAAAAGATCGCATCTGCCGCGACCGCTGTAGCTTTAGCTTGTCGAGAAGAAAAAATCTAAAAAAAGCATTACACACGCAAAAAGTCGCGGACGCATTGCCTTCCTATAGATATTTCTTTTTGTCTATTCATAGTCTATAGGCTGTCCATAAACACAAGTTTATTAAAAGTGGATGGCCATAAATCTATCGATTGTCTACACTGTCTATAAGATTTGTATTGCCTATAGATTGTCCTCTGCGATTTGTCAATAGAGAGCCTATAGACTTTATAGACAGAAGTCTATGGACAGTCTATAGACTGTCTAAAGAAATTTTTGTAAGGGGAAGAAGCATTCACGCAGCTCTGAGCGCCCCAATGTCGCGGCCAGTTCGCTCGCACGCAGCGCACTATAAAAAAAAGTCGTGCTACCGTCGATTATGCGTTACGGTGCTGCTAGGCCTAAATATAGGTTAGCCAATGTGGATGCTGTGCATGTCTCTGTCACAGTAACCACTCACGGTCGTAGCTGCAGCCCCACTAATCGTCTCGGATTGGTTGCGGCGCCCGACACGGTGAGGTCGCTGGTTCGACTACCCGTAATTTTTTAAAGCATTCAATGCTCTTAGCCCTGGTTCGTGGCACTAGCTTTCGAACATTATGCCCAAACCAGTGCCGACATGCGGCCGTCTTCATTGGCTTCAGGGAGGGTCCCAAAGACGTTGACAGGTAACGTCATTAATATACCGGGTGTTTCAGGGAAGACTAAGCGATTTTTCCAGAGTAGGATTTTTGAGGAAAAAATATGGCTTTTGGGGCATGGTACTGCCAGGGTTGGCGGACACCTGAAGTCCCGTGAATCATCTTCACTAGCAAGCTGGTTAGCAAATTTTTTATAAATTACTTTATTAATTATTATAGTTAGGCGCCGGTTTCAATTGGAGATTTGTAGCCGGTCGTTAGTAACCGCCATATCAGTTTTTGGATTAGCCCCGCCGCGGTGGCTCAGTGGTTAGGGCGCTCGACAACTGATCCGGAGTTCCCGGGTTCGAACCCGACCGCGGCGGCTGCGTATTTGTTTATGTCTATTAATAGTCTATAGACTTTCTATAGACAAACGTCTACGTTAAGTGTATGGCCATAAAACTATGGATTGTTTATAGACCTGTCCATACGTTTATACTGCCTATAGACTGTTCTGTAGGGTTTGTCTATAGAGAGTCTATAGACATTAGAGACAGAACTCTATGGACATTCTACAGACTGTCTAAAGGAATTTTGGTAAGGGTTATATCACAAACTAATGCCTCAATCTTCGACAGCAGGGCAAGAAGAAATACGCGCGGAGCTAGCTTAGGTTCATAACGGAAAGGTCCCTGGACATACAATAATAGTAGGCACTTTGGCACTTCGACACAGATACAGAACCCTGATGCCGAAGATACCGAACCATTTAATCTCTCTGAATCGCCCCATTCATGTGGGAGCGAGTGGCTCCAAGCCGTCCGCTGCGCCTTTGACGAGGCCTAAATGTCACCTTCCATGCGTCCCCCGCACGATGGTCTGTCAAACTCTCTGCCAACGTGCGCCCTTCCGTGCACATACAGCGCACACGACTAAGACCTTGCGTCACGTGACTGTCGTCAAACAAACGCTGAGTAGCACAGCAGCAGTGCCACGCCTTATCATTGTGCGCCATCGAGTACCGGTGGAAGATAAACAAAGATAAACATTGTCGCAACGGAAGTCGGACCCTCTTACGGCACAACGACAGATAAGCGCCACTACAACCCTCCTTGTTTACTTTATGCAGGACCGACATCGCAGGTACGGATGCACTGAAGGTTAAACCTCGCAGAAACTACGCTCATGTAATGGAGAAAAGCAGGCCGCGTCTAAAGAGCTGTGTTTTAAAGCGCCGCGTGACGATCAGCCGCAGCCGTGGCCTAGTGGGTTGGGCGCCCGTCTCGGCTGCGGGAGGTGGTCGGTTCGAAACCCACCGCCGGACACCCACCGGTAAAAATGGGTACAAGCGTCCCCCGGCCTGGCGCCCGGCTTTCATTAGGGTTGTACGCTTGGAAGAAGCTCCACAAACCCCGCTGCGCCCTCCGGGGCAAAAGCAGTTTCGAACACATCATCATCATGATCATCAGCCTTACTACACCCACTGCAGGGCAAAGGCCGCTCCCATGTCTCTCCAATTAACCCTATCCTTTGCCAGCTGCATCCACCCTTTGCCTGCAAACTTCTTAATCTCATCCGCCCACCTAACCTTCTGCCGCCCCCTGCTACGCTTACTTTCTCTTGGAACCCACTCCGTTACCCTTAAAGACCAGCGGTTATCTTGCCTTCGCATTACATGCCCTGCCCAAGCCCATTTCTTTCTCTTGATTTCGACTAGGATGTCATTAACCCGTGTTTGTTCCCTCACCCACTCTGCCCGCTTCCGATCTCTTAACGTTACACCTATCATTTTTCTTTCCATGGCTCGCTGCGTTGTCCGTAGCTTAAGCTGAACTCTTTTCGTTAGCCTCCACGTTTCTGCCCCGTAGGTGAGTACCGGTAAGATTATGCTGCTAACAGCATACATCTAACAGCATAATCTTACCAGTTTCGAACACAATCAGCCTGCAAAGGTGACTCGTGAGTAAGTTGAGAGGTCGCAACGAGTGTTGCGAGTTAGGTGAAGTTTAAATGAGTCCGCTCTACGAGAGTGCACTGGTCTGGGCGTTTGCCTCGGCTGCGGGAGGTGGTTGGTTCGAAACCCACCGCCGGACACCCACCGGTAGAAATGGGTACAAGCCACCCCCGGGCCGGCGCCCGGCTTCTTCAGGGGTGTGCGCTTGGAGGAGGCTCCGCAAACCCCGCTGCGCCCCTTCGGGGGCAAACTGAGATGACCCGAGATAAGCATTTACGGCTCATTATCCCCTGTTTTTGGTGGGGCGCCAAAACAAACTATAGGCTGCACTGCATTCCACACGCTGTCTCATATCTGGACAAGGGTCAGCGAGACGCCGTGTTCTTAAAGGGCTTCCCGGTATAAGCACATATTTAGAGACACGACTGAGGCTTTGTCAAGAGCCTATACGCCGCATTCCATCTTATCACGCGATCTTATCATACGAGGTGTTCGTACGAGCAGTCGAAGGCTATACACCGACTTGGTTCCCGCACGGGCGTTCGCGAAAACCTCGCGGAGTGATCCATGGACAGTGCAAATAAACTCTTTTCTTATCGGATTCGCGGATACAATATCAGCTCCTCGAGATCTCCGGTTCGAAGGTAAATGTTCCGAGGCTTCGTCCGTTTTGTTGTTGTTGTTGTTGTTTTAATTTATGAACCGCCCGCCGTCGCAAAAGGAGACAATACGATAGGGGTTTCAAAAGTGAAAGACTGCAAGGGTCAAGATCTTCAGGTCGTTTGCCAAGCGGCCTCTCTTTCGTGTTGCTGGAGACGAAGCATTAACGTAGGCCTCGCGGCCAGATGCCTCCTTTCGTAGTTGACGCGAAGGCCGTATACGGGCTGGGGTTGTGAACGCGGGGGTCGCAGCGGCTTGGGTACTCCGATAACGCCGGCCGCATCTCAATGGACGCGACGCGCTTTAGATTTCAACGAACCTTACACAACGCCCCCTACAGACCGGCTTCGGTTAATCGGGACACGCCGTTTGTCACGACTGCAGGCGGCAGATTAATACCGCTCGCGTCATTAGGACGATCTAAAGAGGCTCGAGGAGGGCTCCCCTTAGACCCCGGAACGAAATTGGAAAAGGCCGAGAAATAAGATGAGATTAATGCCTCGGAGCGAAAAAGGACCGCGCTCATGTTTAAAACATGAGAGAAAATGAAATAGCTTTATCGCTGCGTAGCCACTTAGAGCCGATTTCCATAACTGAGGCCCTTCTCGACAATGCGCCGTATAGAAAAGGAAATATATATATATATATATATATATATATATATATATATATATATATATATATATATATATATATATATATATATATATATATATATATATATATATATATGGCAGCGAAGAGCGAGAACCGAGCCAAAATATTTCTCGTCGCGTTCCGCTGGACGGTCGGTCTAGATTTTCGAAGTAATAATAATAATAATTGATTTTTGGGGGAAAGGAAATGGAGACCCCGCGTTTCGACCGTTCCTCACTTTTCTCGCGTTTCTTCCTCGCTCGAAGATTCGTGGAGCAACCATCCGACCGCCGCGCGCGCCATCTATTTGGAAATCCGAATCACTTAATTAGAGCCCCCCCCCCCCCGCCTTTTTTTCTTTAAGCGTGACACAGTCGGCTGCGATTAAAAAAGAAGGTTCGGCCCTTGAGGCTTTGTGCAGCTTAACCTCCTCCTAGAAATGCCATCTCCATTTTTCTATCTAGATCTATTCCTCTGTCTCTCTTCCCTCCCATTTTCTCCACACCTCCCTCTGTTCCCGATTCTGTCCCTATTATCCTTTCTCTCCTTTTTCCTTCTCTCATTTCTTCCCTCCCTCTATCCCTACGTCACTTTATCTGTCTTTACCTTTATCTATATCTATCTTCCTGGTTCTCTTTCGCTTTTTCTACCTCTATTTCTCTATCTTTACATCTGCCTTTACCTCTCATTTTATCTACCTTCGCCTATTTCTCCCTTAATTTCTTGCCTTTCCATCTTAACTCTCCCCTCTTTCCCCTTTACCTTTCCCCATTCGTCCCTATATATCTGCGCTTCTTCTTCAGCCGGCTATTTCCCACGTCTCTTTCTCTTCTTTTCTCTCTCTCTCTCTCTCTTCCCATCGAAACCAGTAGTCTTGAGGAACCGACCAACGCCATGAGGCGGAACAATAGAAGCGCTCGACCGGCTGGAAGAAAACCGAGCTGCTCACGGCGGCAATCTGAGGGACTGGCGGAGGAGGAGGAGACGAAGGAGGAGGAGACGGAGAGGAGGGGGATGGGAAGAGCAGCGGAGGCGGACGGCGGCGGGGACTCGGGAATTTCGCGACTCCTCGCTCCGCTTCACCCCTGGAAAGCGGTGGTGATCGATCACGCGAGGCGCCGCCGCGGAGCACTCAGAGGTGCTGGCCGCGCGCTCAACAGCCGGAGAGGGGGAGAGAAAGAGCGGCTTCGAGAGAGCGGTCTCCCACCGCCGCTGGTGCTGCTGCTGGCAAAGGCTTCCCCCCCCCCCCCCCCCCTCGAGAGGTGTGCTGCAGCACATTTGGCGTGCAGCGGCTTTTGGACGGCTTTAGTGGTGCAGCGGTAGAAGAGCGTTGTACGCACTAAAAGAGTTTTCAATTTGCAGTGTCTCGAGCATCACGAACAATAAAGGCAGTAAAAAAGCGAATAATCTTGATCGAAACTTGCACAAGTTCATTAGTTGCTCACAGCACTGCAGGAATAGCATATATCAACAGATTTAAGAAAGTAAGATCAAAAGTCCCATCTGAAAAGTCACTCGCCGTGAGTTCTGCCTTGAACGATTAATACCGGGACGCCCCACTCCTGTTGTAGCCAACACAGTGCTGTGTGCGAGTGTCTTGATTCCTCCAACATGAACTAATCACGCGCAAAACCTGGACACATTTCTTATTGTGTAAATAGTTTGTACATATTACTTCTCCCCCTATCCTCTCTTCATGTCCCTTCAGCTCTTTCATTTCATTTCTCCATTCTGCCTGCTATCCTTTATTTCCACTGCCCCAGCTCAGGTTCTTCAATATCGATGGCAGATGCCGGGGCTAGAAAAAATATTTTCCTTCCTTTTTACTATTATTTTAATTTTAAAAAACACACTACCACCACCAAAAAGCCAACCAAACCGAAAGGCAAAACAACCTAAAGTCTCGATGCTTGCACTGTTGAATTGCTAGGTGGTGCAATAATTTTCATTTTTCAGATTTAACAAAGTGAGATAAAAGTCCCAACTGAAAAGTCACTCGCCGAAAAAGCCAACCAAACCGAAAGGCAAAACAACCTAAAATTTCGATGCTTGTACTGCTGCACTGCTAGGTGGTGTAACAATTTTTAATTTACTATTAATTTATTTTATATACCTTAAAAACGAGTGCGCACTTTTAACCGCGTTCTTAAACGTTCAGAAACGATTACAATTCGGTAACATTAATCGTGCAGTAATTACATTACAACGCTAGCTGTTACTGGCTCGTTCCTCAAAATGTGGCGTCGGCGGCACCGTCCACACCGCAAACCGCCGGTTGCCCGCCGGTTTAATCAATGCTCGCCTCCCACCTACGATCCTAGAACCGCCGCATATGAAGAGGATGCCTCATATGCTAACACCGTAGGCCACCGCGGCCTAGTGGTGGCAGCGTTACCTACTCTTAGCTATTTCCTCAGTTTTGAGCCGTTGGCAATGGCGTCCGCAAGCCCACCACTGGGCACCCATGGGTAAAACTGGACCTTTGGGCACCCACCCGTAAAAATGCAGTCAGCACAACGCGGTTTGAAAGTTGTCGTTTTCCTTTCGACCAAAAAAAATACCAAATATATTTGCCTGATGAAATGGCCACACCCAGTCCAATAAAACTGACGGAGCAGGATAGAAGAACCAAGCGGGCAGCTAAACTCGTGCATTTCTATCAGCTTCCTCACAAAAATTAACAGCGTTCGAGAAATTTAATTTAAGCCGCTCATCTGGGATTAAATTCCTTTCGCGGTTAACCAGTTAAGCCTCCAGTTTGTTCAAGATTTCCTTCTTTCCGCGCACCATAAACGACTGGGACTCATTAATCGAACGTCATCAACCCCCTGAAAATTAACCTTTGTACGTTAATGATTTTCCAGGTTAGTATATTATGTTGCTCATATATTACTGTATTGATACATTTTCCCGCTATGATATTTCTCGAAAATAATGTATTTTTGCTGCTGTGATTTTAAACTGTATTCATGTGTTCTTTCTGCCTGGACCTAACCATGGTTTGTAGTATGCACTTAAATAATTAAAATAATTGATCACATGCAAATGGAGCAAGACTGCACTATTTGGACATGATCCAGACTATACGACGCGTCCTTGAAACCAGCACACAGAGGTCCGGCGATCCCGGTTTCTTGAGCAAACATTTACTCTTTGCCCCTTCGGGCGACCTTGATGTGCATCACTTTGAGGCTTGTGGCTGCGGTGCAATTCAAGTATAAAAATAAAACAGCTGGTGGAGACCTTTCCTGGTGTGAAAAAAAACGGTGTGACGAAATCTAACCGTCACGGCGGCAGTGTATCACAGTGGGAGAGTCAGGAAACACGCGAGGCAAGCATTTGAAAGAGTACTAGGGGATGTCAAGACAGATCCGAAAATCGTTGCGGTGGACTCGCGGCGTTTAATTTAGCAAACGAAGGGAACGCATACACTGCGGCACGCCTAGACAGATATGCGTAACGCTATCCGGCCTATTGCGTCAGGTAATCGGTGAATTCATCTTGGTCCATTCGTCAGTTAAGTCCGGCATCGCCTGACTGAAATGGACACAGGACCATTCAAACACCTTCAAGAAGTAACGCCATGTCCGTCTGCTTTTTGTTGACGCCGTTGATTTCCAGTGTTCTGTTGCTGTGCCTTACATTAATAATAATAATAATAATAATAATAATAATAATAATAATATTAATAATAATAATAATAATAATAATTGTTTTTTGGGGGAAAGGAAATGGCGCACTATCTGTCTCATATATCGTTTGACACCTGAACCGCGCCGTAAGGGAAAAGATAAAAGAAGGAGTGAAAGAAGAAAGAAAGAATTAGGTGCCGTAGTGGAGATCTCCGGTATAATATCGACCACCTGGGGATCTTTAACGTGCACTGAAATCGCACAGCACACGGGCGCCTTAGCGTTTTTCCTCCATAAAAACGCAGTCGCCGCGGTCGGGTTCGAACCCGGGAACTCCGGATCAGTAGTCGAGCGCCCTAACCACTGAGCCACCGCGGCGGGTGCCTTACATTCTCTGATTCGAAAAAAAAGATGAGCTCACCATCACAGTTATGCATTGTTAAAAAGCCAGCATTCGAATTGCGCAAGAAAATAGTACAAAGTGAAGCATACAGCCTTCTATGATTGCTGGTACAGTTGACCTCCATCAGTCACGCATGTCACTATAAAAAAATTACGGAGCGCTTACGCAAGTCCTTTGGGTTGGAGATTTACCTTTCGGTCTGCTCCCGTAGCAAACCTTAAGTACTCCCTATTTTGAGGGTGGAAAAATACCCCAGATGTGCTCCTGTTGCCAACCGTAAGTACTCCGCATTTTGGGGGGTGAAAATCTACTCCAGGACCAGCGAAATACGTCCAACCTCGCTTAGGGAGGACAACTGCCGACTCCCATTTGGATTCATTCGCGTTTAGAGTAAGCAGATCGGTCAACGATGTAGTAGGGTGCTCGAACACTAGAGGACACCCTGGCAACTGCGTGCAAATTATGAGTTTCGCGCAGAATCGCGTAGAATTTTACGTAAGCATGACTAGGCGAGTCAAGGGCCGTGTGGATAGTAGGTAGCACGGGGTACCTTAGGACACTTGCAAACCTGAAGCCTGTTACAACACCCCCCCCCCCCCCCCCCCAAACAGCACGTCCATCATGCCTCGTTTTATCATATACCTGAATACAGAATTTTCGCTGAAAACAGAAAAGGGTCTATATATAATATAATTGGTTTTCGGGGAAAGGAAATGGCACAGTATCTGTCTCATATATCGTTGAACACCTGAACCGCGCCGTAAGGGAAGGGATAAAAGAGGGCATGAAAGAAGAAAGGAAGAAGGAGGTGCCGTAGTGGAGGGCTCCGGAATAATTTCTAGAGCCCTGGACTGAGGACAACCGACCGTTCTGCAAGAAGATGGACGAAGCCATCTGAACACCGCAGAAGACCAGCGAATCTAGAGCTCAATAAAGTTTTTCACTCACTGACTCTGCAAACTGTTGTTCGGCCGCCTGGTAACAGCAATTCAGACACATCTCTTGAAATTCTTTCAACGCTTTCTTAGGTAATTGCGTGACAAAAAAAAAGGGAGGAAGGCAAAGAAGTTACTGCAAGCATTGCTTCACTGTAAACTTCCTTCTTTTACTTGCTTTCTATTCCCTCGCTCTACGCCTACACTTTTGTGTACTTTTGAGATGAAAGACTAAGGAATCATTGCGTTTTTTGGCGAAAGGACCTTAGCACCGCCGTATCGGTGGCTCAGTGGTATCGGGCGCTCGACTACCTGATCCGGCGTCCCGTAAGGTTCGAACCCGACCGCAAGGCGGCTGAGTGGAGGAAGAAACGCATAAGGCGCCCGTAGTGCTGTGCGATGTCAGTGCCGGAATAATTTCGCCCACCTGGGCGAAATCTATTCACGTGCACTGCCCTCGCACTACGGCACACGGGCGCCTTTGCGTTTTTCCTCCGTACAAATCCCAGCCGCCGCGGTTCGGGTGTCCAACCCGGGATACTCCGAGATCAGATACTCGAGCGCCCTAACCATTCTGAGCCACCGCGGCGGGTTTTGAGATGAGCAGGAATCAGCGTTTGACGAGACTGAATATACGACACTCCCGGCGGTATGTCCGCCGCTGCAAAGCGGCAAGTCGCGTCGGCGCAAGCGCGTTTTTTTCCTCCTCAACCGCGACAAGCACCGGCGCGCCGATCGACCGAAAAATCTCCACTCGAACAGCAGGCACCCCTTGCGCAGCGCCGCCGCTTTACGTAACGCATTCGAATCTCGCCGCGCGCGCCTCTCGTCTTCGCGACTCGTCGGGCGGTGATTGCGCAATGCGCAAAAGGCAATCGAGCGTCGGGCACCCGTCCTTCTTCTTCCACTGATTGTTTTCTTCTTCACTCTTTCTCTTCTGTCCGCGCCTCCGGCTTTGTCTTATTTCGAGGACCCTTTCTTCCTTACCTTCTTACTTCCTTTCTTTTTTTATTTCTTTCGTTCGTTCTTTCTTTCTAGTCCTTCGCATTTTCAATGCGGCTTTTCGCTGTTCAGAGACAACGTATATGTCTGCGTACCATCTCGACCGTGCAGCAAAAGCCATTCATACATGTTTGCTTACCTTCTGCAACGTCTCTAATTCCGTGCACCTCAGTGGAGGCTACCGCAGATGTGGCTCGTACGCGAAACAAGCACGCGAAACAGAGTTGCTCTGAGCTCTTCGGACCCCACCCGAGTTTATGATGTACACCCTTCCTTCATAGCGGTATTAATAAACTCAAGTCATGCGGCCTAAATGAGATTGGAGACCAGAGAGTACTCGATGCGGTCCCACCTATAGTCACCTTTTATGGTGACCACCTTTTAAAGAATTGAGTAGCGTTAGGAGGCGCCCTGGGCAGCCTTCCAAGTTGGTTGCTTCGCTTTAAGTCAATTTGCTCTTCCGAAGCGCCAAATAACTTCCAAGTTTACCGCACATAACGAGGGGATTATTTGTACTCTTTATTTAAATCTGCATTCCGCCGCGTATTGATTTAACTAAGTATGCGTCTTCATAAAACGCTCTTGATGATGGTGATTGGTTACCAGGAAATGAAAGGCGCGGTAACTATCTTAGTTCTCGGCAGTCACGTTTCGGAAGACGCGCAGCACAGAGCTTGGAGGAAAGCCAGAGAAAAATTAGGAAGAGGCTAAAGCTTCGCCTTAAGAGTAGATGCGACAGCGCTTTCTCCTCCTTTTCCCCCTCTCTTTAATCCTTTTCTTTCTCATTTATCACCGATTACTAATCCATAATCATATTACGGATCACGGTCATCGATTACAATCACAATTATCGATCACCTTACCGATTACTAATTACTAGGTGGTGGCCGGTGATGTGTCCTCGTCTCAGTCTCTCGTCCGTATTTCTACGCTGCCTTCTGCACAACATGCATCACCAACTAACCTAACTTTAGTTGCGTGTTTTCTTCTCTCAAATGATGCGTTAGACATTAGAATACATGTATCACCGCGTAGTACTCGCCTACGACAACTAAATAATTAATAATTCAATTTCTCCTCACAGCTGTTTTGGCTTAGGTTTCATCAACCGAGCGATGGTATGGTTTTGGTTTGGTTTTTGGAGGATTTAACGTCCCAAAGCGACTAAGGCTATGAGAGGTGCCGTAGTGAAGGGCTCCGGAAATTTCGACCACCTGGGGATCTTTAACGCGTCTTGACATCGCACAGCACACGGGCCTCTTGAATTTCGCCTCCATCGAAATTCGACCGCTGCGGCCGGGCGATGGCTGTAACGTGCAGTTCATACTTAAGTCAGGTAAGGCTCGAAAAAAACTTTCAGTATAAACTCTGATATGTAATTTTAATACACTACGACACTTAAATCAGCCTGCTTCCAGAGCTGGAATTACAAAAAACGACGTATCAGCAGTTATGTTTTTTCGTGCTTCGCGTGACCTAAGTATGAACTATACATGTCAGAGCCACCATCCGGTTGGTGAAACCTATACCGAAACAGAATCAAGAAGAAATTCAATTATAAATTATTCAGCGGTTGTAGGCGAACACCATGCGGCGATCTACTTATTCTGATGTCTAACGCAACATTTAAACCAAGAAAGCACGCGAACAAAAATTTTGTGTCTGTAGTTTTTTTTTTAACTTCACAAACAACCTGCTAAAAGCATCTGCCACAAAGAAACATATTGTTGAACGCTTACCACTGATGCTAAGCAGCTGTGATCGTTAATTTATCGGCACGAGTAGGCCTCTGCAAGTCCAGAGAGCACTGAGCTCATAATGACCTTTATGATTTTCGCGGTAACGCCACGGAGCCAGCCAGCCCCAACTCCCGTATGATGCCGTACGTACAGCACTACAACAGGTATCAATCCTGCGCGTCTGTAGGTGCCGGAGGCGCCCTACGAGGCACTGACCCCTTCAGAGGAACCACAGCTGATGACGACGATGATGATAATGTGGAGGAACTTTCAGCGTCAACTGGCAACAGTGTTCTGCAAAGGCCGTAACGAAGGGCGAAGTGCGATGCAAAGTCTCACTCTAGAGGTCTCTAACCTGACAGGTTTCGAAACTCCCTGTAGGTGCTGTCCTAGACAGTTTTCCGATATCCGGCACACGTACACGCCACCAGTGAGCGAATTATACACCGAAGCTGATCCCTACGGACTCACCCGACGGTAGTAACCGACAGATTTCCAGTTCTTCCTGACCACTGGTTACGCCTCGCAACACAGACCCTGGATAGTTAGGCCAAATACACTGCACATTTCTTTTCTTACAAATCAGCAACTGCAGTGAATTCAGAGGCGATATCGATATCATTCAGAAATTTTTTCTTGATTGTTCACGCAAGGCAGCCGAAGGCCTCGCCGAGTAGTCGCCATATAGCAAGCACTTGGTACTTACAGCGATTCGCTCCAACGAAGTCTGCACATTTACAGCTATCTCGGAAT
Organism: Amblyomma americanum; assembly: GCA_030143305.2. Classification (NCBI taxonomy): domain Eukaryota; kingdom Metazoa; phylum Arthropoda; class Arachnida; order Ixodida; family Ixodidae; genus Amblyomma; species Amblyomma americanum. Next base: position 87,056 of record JARKHS020026074.1, read on the forward strand.
TCAACCTTTTCTGCGGTTCTAGCAGCTGAGATGCGGGTTCGAGCGAAAGGCCACTGGCCGTGTTTTTTTAATTTTTTTTATTTTTTATGTGCCTGCATTGAGCTCTTGACCTGAAAACACCGCAAGCAGACATCTTATGCGAGAGCGCTCTGCAAAGGACGAGAGCAGCAACATTCCTCAGGCGACCTTCAGCTTTCTAGTTATGTGAAGTAATTCTTAGCCTTACTTGTAAGTAAATATGCCAAGACGTAGTAGTAATAGTTGTGGCTGCCTGATGACAAAGAATAGAAGCTAGATTAATGGTTTCGGGAATCCCAAATGAACGATGGGCATCTGAAATATCTGGAAGTCCGTTATAAAAGTAGGACGGAGGTAAGACGGCGCGATCCGACATGCGCCATGCATATCGCCATTTGTATCGTGCAAATAACTCATAAGCAAAGCAGTTAGGTGAGGCGGTAGCGGTCGGGTGATACGCCACAACGGTCATTGCCCACCCTGGTGGCTCAATACCTACGGCGCATGCGTGCTGCGCCCGAGGCCGCAGGTTCTAATCTCGGCCACATTTCGCTGGAGGCGAAATGCGAGACAACACGTCAGCGCACGTTAAAGAACACCAGGTGGTCGAAATTATTCCGGATCCTCACCAGCATACCGTTCCTCAAAGCCAACGTGCGGCTTCAAGACGTTATTTAGCCATACATAACGTAACCGAAGGTAACACGATATAACATAACAACGTAACATACAACCAGTGTTGGCGGTAACGCGTTACAAGTAACGGCGTTACCGGTAACGCGCTACTTTTTGCGGTAACTTAGTAACGTACTCGTTACCATTTCAGAACTGAAACGGGTAACGTACTTGCGTTAACATTTTTCGGTAACGTGAGGTGTCACGTTACTAGTTATTTTTTGTTCCAGTTGTGACGCTCTCCGCCCCCGTTTTTAGAAAAAAAAAAGCGCAGAGCACCTGAAGTGATGTTGTAAATAAACAAAATGTACAGGTGCTCTCAACGACCCTCGTTGCGGCTCGCATGGGTGCCAGAAAACACCTGCCCTCGACAACGCGCCCCACTAAAAGAAAGAGTGTGGATAGCCATAAAGCACGAGACACGTGCACAACACGCATTCACACACTTGCCTTCACCTACCTACCCTTCCCAAAAAACTTACACACACAATTCTCTAAAGAGTGGAAGCATGCCGAGCATTTTGGAATATCATGTTTTTCAGAATTAGACCTTAAATTTGTCGAGAGTTCAGCGATGTTTTCTTTGTGAAGTTAGAATAGATGATGAGATGTCATTTTATATTTAATGTCACATTCAGGAAATGGCTTCACCATGTGCCACAGAGTTAGAAACCATCACAGGTACCTCTACAGGCAAATTTAGGCCACTATACTATTGCTAAACTCCTGCGCATTTGTGCAAAGTATTCACGTTAAATCCGGATTTCGTGTAAAATCTTATTTGTCTAGAAGTTTCATGTGCAATGTGAGCTTGATAAAATTGTTATCGTAAGTTCTTAAGGCGAAGAGTAATTAAAATTAATGACCATGATGTAACGGCAAATTAACGTGCGGTACTTTTTTTCAGTAATGGTAACAATAAAGCGTTACCTTTTTTAAAAGTAGGTAACGTAGGGCGGTGACGGGTTCCTTTTTATTTAGCGTAACGAGTAACGTATTTAGTTCTTTTTTTTTCGGCAACGCCTACAACACTGCATACAACCATATAACCTAACGTTAAAAGCACAAAACAACATAACAAAACACTAGCTAAGACCACATAGCATAACATAACATAATACAAAGTAATGTAACAAAACATGGCATGGCTTGGCATGATATAACATGGTCAAGAAGCGGCGAGCTATAGTAAAGCAATGTCGCACTGACCACTGCTGCGCAATGAAAACGTAATTAAAGTTCCAGAAACGGCCAGCACGAACATTGCTACCATCGAAATAAAAAAAGCAACGAAAATATCACCCCTTACCACGGCTTCAGTGAGCCTAGTCCGTCGCGGAGGCATCTCAGGGCGAGCCTGCGAAAACAAAAAAATAAACAAACAAATGTAAAGGAACAAGCCACACTGTGAAACGAACACACAAGTCTGGTAAAACTTAACAGGTCCGGTCCGCGGCAAGGGTTTCTAACGGTACGCGTTACGCGCGGTACCGAGGTGCATTCACAAACAGAAGGAGTTCAGTGTAACTTAATGATGCCGGTTTTTCTCGCGACACACACACACACACACACACACACACACACACACACACACACACACACACACACACACACACACACACATATATATATATATATATATATATATATATATATATATATATATATATATATATATATATATATATATATATATATTGACAAACATATTAAGGAAGCCAACAGTCACCGAAACCAAGGTGCATAGGGGAATGTTTTTAATTTTTTTAATTTGTAGTGCCAATCAATCGGTTTTAAAGAAAATTACTTATAAAGCAGCAGAAAAAACAACCATGCCGCCGGTGGGATCCGAACCCACGACCTCCGAATATCGCGTCCGGTGCTCTACCAACTGAGCTACGGCGACGGCTGTCCAATCTGCTGCTTTCGTGGGTATTTATGTTTACAGGGTGTAAGCGAACCTTGAGAGTGTTCACCAGCGCCACCCTCGTCCATAGCGGCGGACGTAGCACGTCCTGTAATACCGCGAGCGTGACGTGGAACGTCATCTAACGGCGAGGGCGGAAAATGTGCGAGAGCCCTCTTATGCTACCTATGGCAACAAGATGATGACGTTCAACGTCACACTCGCGGTATTACAGGACGTGCTACGTCCACCGCTGTGGTCAAGGGTGGCGCTGGTGAACACTCTCAAGGTTCGCTTACACCCAGTAAACATAAATACCCACGAAAGCAGCAGATTGGACAGCCGTCGCCGTAGCTCAGTTGGTAAGAGCACCGGACGCGATATTAGGAGGTCGTGGGTTCGGATCCCACCGGCGGCATGGTTGTTTTTTCTGCTACTTTATAAGTAATTTTCTTTAAGCGATTTATTAATCTAAGTATTATTATCCCACAGATAACCATAACACATTAAAAAAATAAAAAAAATTAACGTTCCCCTATGCACCTTGGTTTCGGTGACTGTTGGCTCCCTTCATAAATTTGTCAAACGGGCCCCTCATTTCCTTTAACTTGTCTGCTAATAGCTTAACGAGGGTCTCGGTTCTGGCAGTCTTGATGCCATAGGTAGCATAAGAGGGCTCTCGCACAGTTTCCGCCCTCGCCGTTAGATGACGTTCTACGTCACGCTCGCGGTATTACAGGACGCGCTACTGCCGCCGCTATGGTCGAGGGTGGCGCTGGTGAACACTCTCAAGGCTCGCTTACACCCAGTAAACATAAATACCCACAAGAGCAGCAGATTGGACAGCCGTCGCCGTAGCTCAGTTGGTAAGAGCACCGGACGCGGTATTCGGAGGTCGTGGGTTCGGATCCCACCGGCGGCATGGTTGTTTTTTCTGCTGCTTTATAAGTAATTTTCTTTAAGCGATTTATTAATCTAAGTATTATTATCCCACAGATAACCAAAATAAAAACAAAATAGCGTTCCCCTATGCACCTTGGTTTGGGTGACTGTTGGCTCCCTTCACATATATATATATATACACACACACACACACACACATTCAAGTCCTCTCGGTGCAAACGAGCAAAGTGTGCATAATAGGTGAAGCCACTCTCGGCCCGACAAGTGCCGTTTCAAAGGAAACGCGAAAGGTCGGCGAAAGTCGGAGGCAAACGCTAACCAATTAGACGAACAGCGATAACATTGCTGAAGCACCCTTAACGCGCACGCGACACGCGCGAACTGAAAGGAATGCGAGGTCGCGTACAAACATTTCCCACTGGTTAAACACGACAGCGTTCAATGAAAACGTTAACGTGTAGTTGCGACCCACTATGCGACATTTCCTCACGGCTATGTTCAGACGAGAGACCCACACCGACCTGTGACGTAAGCAGGACTCGGTCACGTGGTGCTGCTGTCGCCGGTTCAGAGTAACAGCTATGGGTATACGACCCACAGGAGTGCTTGGAAACGAAAGTTTTAGTTTTCAGATTTCAAAGTGCAGCGATGCTGCCGGGTGATTTTAAGAGGAGAATGAAAAAGTATGTAACCTCATAAAGAAGTTGGTTCATGTTTAAAACTTCGCGCCAAATGTGAGTTATGATGCTGCACATCACTCTTCGCAAGTGTCTCAAACACCTGGGAGCTTCTGCGAGCGGCACAAGCTTCTCACAAAGTCCGGCATGCTACCGCGTACGCTACATTTCCTCACAAATACATAAGGCCGTTCAAACTGGACAGCCTCTAGATAGTTGTACATGCATGGAAGACAGTTCTCGAACCATATGATAAGCAAACCGCGCAAAGCAGTAGCAGACGAGGGCGCAGACGAAGACGCAGACGAAGACGCAGACGCAGACGACGGCGCCCCCTACGTTTTTAAACATAGCGTTGGCCTGTTCGGGTGTAACGAGCCTCGAGTCCAACTACCTCAACGATTTCGCAAACACAAAACCTATTGGTTAAAACGCCAGCCGATGTACCATACTTATATGCTCAGGAAGCTTGTCTATACAGCACCGGAGCGGTGAGCAGCGGAATCAATAAAGCGGGAGTCTATTATTCGCATCTGCTCCGTTGCGGGCCCGGCGCTAATACCGGCAACGCTCGGGCGCAAACTTCTCCTCGGTATTCTCCTCGCAAACTGATTTGAAAGATTCGATTTCTTTGCACCGCTGAGCATCGCCCTATAGTTTTCTAGAGAAGCCCGCTGACGTCTGTGCAGCCGGCACAGTACAAAATTACTCGCCGGTGTCGAGCAAAATGCAGTTCGTGAGTTCTAAGACCCCGTTCCTACGATGATGATGATGCAGACGTAGCTGCAGCGACTTCAATGAATTGAGAATGACCATTAAGAAAAGTTAACTTTCCTTCCTTGATACTGATGTATGATTGGAATATTTATTTACTGATTGGCAATATATTATTGGTTCTAAGCTCTTAAAGCCACGACGGCACAATTCTAGGAATATTTATTTACTGATTGGTAATTTATTATTGTTTCTAAGCTCTTGAAGCCACAACGGCACAAGTCTAGTCTTAAAAAAAAATTAACTTTCCACCCAGTTACATTCTCCATTCCAAAAAGTTGTGCGACGGCTTAGCCTCCCAAAAAAATGGCAGGGTTTTAATGTAATTAAACCGAGTAGGACATTCTAGCGAATTTGGGCCAACACATGAAACCGCATGTGTTGGTTGCAACACATGTGTTGGTTGCAACATGTTTTGGCTGCAACCGCATGTGCTGGCTGCAAGGCAACCACATGCAAGATCTTATCGTCACCCGCTATCGGGAGAGGGGGGGGGGGGGGGAGCGATTCCGCGCATTATCAGAGCAGAAGCGCGGGGCCTCGCCGCCGGTTCTCCGTCCAAGGTTGAGGCTTCACACATACGTCGGGTTTTCCAGCGCTGATCGTGAAGTGTAGTGCTTTCGCATCAAAAAGTAACGCAATTGCTGTGAATATTAAATAAATGACGTCACGGAGCGCTGGCGAATGGGCCCTCGACCCAGCGTCACTTGCGACTGCCGTCTGAACGCTGCCCAACGCCCTCAGCTCATTGGGGCGACCACTCCTGAGTTCTATATAGTACGCGAGTCTATTTGCGCACGACCATGAAAACAAGAAAAAACCCGCGATAAGCTAGCTTTACCGGAACGTTATGGGAAGGTCGTCGTAGGGGGGCGAGATGAAGAGATAAAGGGCGAACAAAAAGAAAGAAAATTGCGAAACAAACACGCCTACTAACCATGTTTTTTTGTTTTTTTTCACATGCACGTGCCCTCCAGAAATAACCCGCCGGCGCGGACGACGCCCTATTAATTACGCGCGCGGTCTTTCAAAAACGACTTTCCGTTTAGAGACCCCGGTCGCCGTTCATATTTAATCTCATTAGGAGAACTCCGGCGTTGGCGCCAGCGCTGAAAAGCGCGAGACGCCGTAGGAACGCAGAGAGAACGAGCCCTCCAGGGCTATACTCGCCGAGTTTGTTTTTTTTATTTAATTTCTCCAAACAGAACGGTGGAAATTCACTCTAACTGCTGGAAACCTACCGCGTGCTACCCAACAAGGACGAAAGGCGCGTAGCAAACGACAGAATAAAAGGAAGAAAACCAGGTTGCAAAAAAAAAAAAATCGAATGTATCGCGAGCAGCATGTGAGGAGCACTTCAGGGCTCTGAGCGAACTAAGTGCTTGACCCCCCCTCCATTTCTTTATCCCGCTTTGCCGTCGCGAGCCCTACACATCCATGCGGCACTTTTGAAAGCGGCGACGAGCTTTCATCTCGGCAATGTGCGCGACGTAATGCCGTATAGTGCGCTGCACTCCGTTCCGCTCCATCGGCTGCATTTTTCCACTGCAGTTATTCATCCTAAAGTTTTGCCGTGCGCCTTCCCTCAATCACTCCATCTCTCTCGCTGCTTCATTTTTTCGTTAGCTTCAGTTTCTTTTTTCTTCTTTCAAATTTCCATCATGGCGAGAGGCGCGAGTGCTAAGTGCTCGCCTTGCCACCGAGGCGACGGATCTTGGGAGGCCCGCTGGCAAGTCTGCAGGCGGCCGCCATACTTACTTTTAGCGCTTCGGCACCTTCTAGCCGTGAGGCCATAAGCGACAGTCGGCTTAGAGATGGAGGTTTAAGTCGGACATCCACAGCTCGTTAACATCGCTGCGGACATGGCGCCGAAGCTAGTGCAAAGAATGAACGTATCCTAAATTATGCGTCGGTGCATCTATATTCGATGTAACCATACTTATCATATCAATAACCACAGATGAACCTCGTTATAACGAAGTTGAAAGATCCCGGCGATTACTTCGTTATAGCCGTAGCTTCGTTGTAACCCGTGTTGACCAAGCTCCCAAGGGGAATCGTCATTCCTTCGTTATATCCATTATTTCGTTACAAACAGTTCAGTTATAACGAGGTTCGACTGTACATCCATGCTTTCGGGACACTTATATGTCCTCGTCTCTGTATGAGAGCTTGAAGGAAACAAAGACGTTTGTAGCCCATGGGAACACAAGGTTTTTACTCAAGAACGAAAACTGAATCGAGTTGCCCTCACTGTGCCTTTAGCATTCCAAGTGCTACAGTCTCCTCGGTATTGGCAACTCTTTTTATTTTTTACGAAAGTAACGAAATGACGAGCAGAGTGTAGCGAATATTCTCTGGAAAAACAAAATTAAATACATAAAACAAAATCGCAAATTCAGTGTTCTTTGTCGCATTCTTGTTGCCTGTCTTACGCTTGTTCTCCGCACCATCATGTAGTGACTCGCCTTTCTGAATTTTGCACTCAGTAAGTGAAAGGTGTATAGTTTCGTATTAAATGAAGTGAGCTCAAGCTTGTGGCAGCTGGCGCAAGTCAACGAGTGCATGCACAGTTGTCCACGTAGCTCTTGCCTTGCATCGGTTAGTTCAGCGCTGGTTAATAAACATAGAGAGGGGGATTTCGTGCTGACGCTATGCAAAGCGGTACACCGCGGGGCAAAAACTTGATGGTACGACGCGACAGCTCAAGGGCATGACGCGATACAGCTAATGGGTTTCGCACAGCGGCCTGGGGGTCCTCTTTGCTTATCACTTTGCAGACACGGACACTGTTCTTTCACCGTCACATAATTCTTAACCTAGCCCTACGAGTAAGTTACTCCTTATCTTTCATACAGGCAACGGGGAGTCCTCATACGCCTCCTGGCGCCATGGTGCAGCGGTTAAGCAATGCGCCACTGTCCCGGCAGGTGGCTATTTCGAACACAGCCCCCGGTGGGACTTGTGAGATCCACGCAACCTCTCGCGACCGATAATTAATTTAAGCGGAACCTGCCACGGTGGGAAGGTCGTGTTGACGTTACAAGGTCACGTGACCAGACGAGGACAGGTGGGCCAGCTGCTCTTTCGCTCACAACGCCGCCGCCGCCGCCGCCGACAACGACGACGCCGGATTCTCTGCAGAGCGGGAACCTTAACGCTATCGCGTTAGAATGGTCCAGCTAACAAGCAGCCCAACGACCCGTCCTTATCGCGCCGTATTCCTTCAAGGAATGAGACAGCTGCCAGCTCGCCCTTACTTGCCCCTCCTTGAAACTCGATAAAAATGCTCGCTGCGAATCAAGTTTCCCTCTTCCAGTGCAAGCGCCCCATTGTAAGACGGAAAATAACTCCGCCCTTAGTCTAAACACAATAGCAACCCAGGATTTTTCTCTCGCTGCCTAAAAGTCAAGCTCCGTTAGCAAAACAATCACCCAAGTCAAAGCCCAAAACACAACAACAAAGACAGCACCAAAGAGAGCAGCTAAGCCTAAGATAAGGACTGAGCCACCTGAAGCGCGAAATTCATGCCAGCCAGCATGGGCATCCGCTCGCACAACCCTTAAGAAATTTTTAGACAGTCTATAGACTCTCTATGAACTTCTGTCTGTCAAGTCTATAGACTCTCTATAGACAACTCCTAGAGAACAGTCTATCGGCAGTACAAACCCTATAGATAGAAGGACGATCTGGCGGGCTAGTTGGTTCATGATGAACAGAAAGGGTATAAACAGCGCGAACAAGACGGGACGAGAGGCACACAAATCGACAGACAAAGCGCAGATAGTCTATAGACGCCTATAGATAGTCTATAGACGATCTATAGAGTTATGGCCATGCATACACCTTTAGTAGACTTTGGTCTATAGACAGTATATAGACTATGAAGAGACACAAAGCAATATCTATAGTAAGGCACTAGAGTCTATAAGAACTATATAGACTGTCTATAGACCATTTTTGTAAGGGAAACAACGAAAGCTCATAATTTTCGGCCCGTGTACGCGTGGGGCAGGCGATTCACAACAAGCATGCCACGTTGTTCCTCTTTCGTGTCCTTTAAGACGTCCTTCGATGTAAAGTGGGGAGAGAGAGAAAAAAAGGCGAACGGAGAATAACGTGCGGGTCGTAAAGCTTTCCAAAGGGCCACAACGCAACGAACTAACTGCGCGCCGTAAAGGCAGCGTCCAGCCACTCGTGCCATCCGTCCAAACACTTGTGTGCAGCCAAGCCGAACAACTGGAAACGTGCGACGGCATGCCCGCCCTTTTCGCGCAAAAAAAAATAAAAACTGCAATCCGATCCTTCATAAAAACGTTCTATAGACTTTCTATAGACATATTGAGGACTCTGCTGGCTTCTTATAGATATGTTCTTTAGTCTGTATACTATATATACAATAGCATAAATATACTGTCTATAGGTTTGGTTTATGGGGGTTTAACGTCCCAAAGCGACTCAGGCTATGAGGGACGCCGCAGTGAAGGGCTCCGGAAATTTCGACCACCTGGTGTTCTCTAACGTGCACTGGCATCGCACAGCACACGGGCCTCTAGAATTTCGCCCCCATCGAAATGCGACCGTCGCGGCCGGGATCGAACCCGCGTCTTTCGGGCCAGCAGCCGAGCGCCATAACCACTCAGCCACCGCGACGGCATACTGTCTATAGGCAAGTCTAACAAAAGCGTATGGCCTTAAAGCTATAGATCGTCCTTATGCTGTCTACAGGCCATCTAAAGAAAATTTTGGAAGGAATATGCTTAAACGTATATCCCAGAAACAACATGAGCGGAGTAACAATTATTCAAGTAACTCGCTAAAACATCGACAGCTGCGCAATGCCAAGCGCCTCTGAACAGCGACGCGTGTAACGTTTGAGATGGGAGATTATAGGCCGTCCTAGAGGTCACCTTACCAGCTAGACTGAGACTAGTCTGTCGGCCATAGACAACGCGCTGTATCGAAGGGCAGTTTTTGCCGATGTACAGAGGCTTTGGATACTCCGGGTGAGGGGGCTGTAGACCGGCATTTCTGTACCGGGGCATTTGAGTACATCGGTATTTCTGCCCGTGCTGACACGCAGAGACAGGAATACTTGGCACCTGTACCGAAATACGGCCGCCGTACTTCGGGCCGGACAAGGCTGCACGCAACTACAGAATCGCAGCGTGGACCGTTCGGGAGGTGAGAACCGAAGCAAAGCAAAGGGCAATGCAAAATAAAGCGTGCTCCCCGTACAAGGCGGCCTCGTGTCTTTAGCACCGCGTCGTACACAAGCAGCCGCGCACGCCGGAGTGCCTAATTACTCCGGCGCCGTATAGCAAAGGAGATACTGCGCGCCGACGAACAACGCCCCCCCCCCCCCCTCTTTCTCTCTCTTTATCCTCTATACACGACGGAAAAGCGCCGCTTCTGCACGCAGTAGCCTTCTTGCATTTCGCCGCTGCAGCTCTCTTTCCTTCCCCTCTCTCTCTCTCTCCCCCCTCTCTATCTCACCCCGTCTCTTGCTTCCACAACCCTTGCTGTCTTCTCTCTCCTCTCTCCCGTCATTAACGCTTTCGTCGTCCTTGCCTGATGAACTACAGCGCTCCGAGCTCGTTACCTCGAGACAGATTGCAGAGCGCGTTGGCGCTCATTTAGAGGCCGATGCCGAACGCCGAGGGCGCCACGGGCCTGGTTGTATCTCTCCGCCAAGTTCGTCGTTCTGTGCGGATGACATCACTCTTTGAGTACCCTTGCAATATATGTAAACGACGGGGCTGCTGAGGACTCTCCTGCTCCGCATTAAATTCGTTGGATACGCGCATATATACATGCGTCTGTGCCTACGCCCAGCATCGCGAGCGTCTCAAGCAACGGCCTGAGTGAGGAAATCAGATTTCTCGCAAGCGTGACACGCTCACTGGGGTTTACTGGCGCACTGTGTGATTCGCACCCATTCACAATCAGGCTGCATATATTTATCAGAGACGCCCCGCATAGATGTGGAGGATGAAATTATGATTTTACCGCTGGTACTGCGTTCCAGAAACTACAAACTCCCTTAGCGCAGAGGACCCGCCGCGGTGGCTCAGTGGTTAGGGCGCTCGACTACTGATCCGGAGTTCCCGGGTTCGAACCCGACCGCGGCGGCTGCGTTTTTATGGAGGAAAAACGCGAAGGCGCCCGTGTGCTGTGCGATGTCAGTGCACGTTAAAGATCCCCAGGTGGTCGAAATTATTCCGGAGCCCTCCACTACGGCACCTCCTTCTCCCTTTCTTCTTTCACTCCCTCCTTTATCCCTTCCCTTACGGCGCGGTTCGGGTGTCCAATGATATATGAGACAGATACTGCGCCATTTCCTTTCCCAAAAAACCAATTATTATTATTATTACTTAGCGCAGAGACCGTTGACTACATACTCGCGTCTAAACTATGTTTGCACTTAAAACCAAGTATGGCTTTGGCAGCGGGATATAAAATTCATCCTCGTAATGTACACCTCTAAACGCGAGCTTTCACGAAAAAAGAAATAATTTGCATTTTACAGAGCAGTTGCAATAGTTTCGGTGATTTTTAATTCGCATGCAACGCGGCCTAATCCGGCGACTCGGCACATATACCGAGTTCAGACGAAGCAGGCCAGCAAAGGCGCCCAGCGCTCCGATAAGGTCTTGCGACGGCAGCATTACTGCAGTCTTGTTACGACAGCGGATTGTTGAACACCGATACTCTCTGGGACAAAACACGGTCTTAGCGTTAAGACGTTCGTTAATCCGGATTAAAACCGCTTCGCTGCTCCTGACGGAACGCCTTGGGACAGAGGACGAGGCGAGAAGGCGGATATTGCACGGCGCGCCTTATTAATTTCGCTCCGTTCGGGGGGGGTTCATTAACGGGAGTCAAATATCTCCAGGGCCCGGCGAGATACCGCGGCTCGAGCGCGCCATAGACGGGGGCGTCTTAAAGCCGCCGTCCGGCCGTGTGAGCTGTCATCTCGTTCCCAACAGGATAAGAAACCTGCTCAGGCGACAGAGGCCCTCAGACATCCAGGGGACGTCCTTGCCTCAACCTCACTTGCACGCAGTTGCTATGGGGAACCTGCGCTGCCAAGGTGGCACTGCAATTGTTCCATTCGGTGACTCAAAACTGCTTTTGTCAGCCGCTTGGGCCGCTGCAAACGCGAGAACACATTCTGCGCGATTTGATACCCGCGTTTGGCTGACAGCATTCATTGCCTAGCTTCTCTAGGCGTAACCCAGATAGCTGACGCACGGCACGTGCGCCTTCGACAGAGCGCGGAGGCTCACGCCAATAAGCGCCTGAAGGTGACGCGGAAAAGTACTACGAGTACTACCCAAAACTGCTTGCTCTTCTCGCTAGGCGGTGTGTTATGGCGCTGCAATCGGCACCGGAAAACTTCAGCGCAAGTTCCCCATACCGCTGAGTGCAGAGTCGCGCAAGAGGGACAGTGCGGTAAAATAACCGACGTGCGTTTCGTTATCTAGTAGTCCGCAGCGATATGCCGTCTGGCGTCACGCTTGTGCCTCCGTTAACTTGGTTACCAACATGACACAATAAACGCAACAAAAGTCCAGCGGTATTTTTCCGCTTTATCTACTGAGCTTCTGCGCAACGCTCTGGGGGAAATTTGCAAACCATTGAAAGTGACAGGGCGGGGCGGAAGGAAAGGGATTGCTTATCTCTCTCACCATCCTGCATTTTCAATGCTCGTGACTTTATTTTTTTTTCATTCATGATGCGCTTTTCGATTCTGTTACATTCTCACCCTCTTCAATGTCCTGGCCTGAGTATATGAAAGCCAGCAACTGAGCAATGATGAAATTCGGGCTTATTGGTTCATACTTCTGAGCAATAGCGCATCAAGACAATGGAGCGCTGTGTGTGAATGCTTGTTCGCCGGTCCCTTGTCTTGGTGCGCTGCTGGTTAGAACAAAAGAACTGAGTTCGCAGAGACTTCCGTATCAGTGTAACGACCATATGTAAGTGGAACATGCAGTTGAACGCGACTCGGTTGTAACGCAAAGCAATTTGTCCGTCTGTAGAGCAGATGCCAACACAATACGAAAGTATAGAACTTGCGCCTGAATTAATCGCGAACAAACTGGACAAATTTCTTATGTAAATAGTTTGTGTATATTACCTCTCCCCCTAAACTCTCTTCCTGGCCCCTCACTTCTTTCATTTCATTTCTCCATTCTGCCTGCTATCCTTTATTTCCGCTGCCCCAGCTCAGGTGCTTCAGTATCGATGGCAGATGCCGGGGTTATCAAAAATCTTTTCCTTCCTTTTTATTATTATTTTAATAAAACCACTTACTACTACTACCAAATCAACGTCCTCGCCTCGACAAAAATAAAATAATATGCTGCAGCAGATAAACTTACTTCTCTGTTTGCACAAGTTTAACTAAAGCTAACTATTTTTATTATTACGTCCATCACAAAAGTGACACTCCGTAGGAAAATGTTCTTCCATCAGGGCAGCTGGCTAGAGGCCTAAAGGATGACGCTGTCCTCACTCCCCCCCCCCCCCCCGGTCCACATTTGCACCTCTAGTCGTAACCATTTTTGTATCGAGAAAAGCTTTATGGCAATTAAAACGTTATAGAGGACACGTGATACGACCGCAGCTAGAAGACTGATTTAACTAGCGTACAGTGTGTACGCATATGGAAAATTACTGCATGTAGTTGCTGTACAGATTCCAGGAGCCCCGAAGAGTGCTTCGACTTCTCTAAGCAAGAGGAAAACGGGTACCACTATCGTTTTTTCCGGGTGCTGATAAAACAAGTGTACTCAGAGACCCGGCTCAACTGAAGCCGCGACACGCTAATTTGTATCACAGCGCCATCTCGAGTCGCAATGCGGAGGGCTCGCGCAACTCCCGTATCGGAATCCGCCTTTGACCACACATAAAAAGCGCAGCATTAAGACAACAAGGCTTTTTTCTCAAGCCACGTGTCCGTACAGGTCTAACGGATGAAACTCGCCGTCCAGTTTACTAGGCCCTAAATTTAATTTATTAAAAAAGCTAAGCCTGCCTCTGAAAGCTGCACTTGCGCGTAAACAAAGAGAACGAGGTCACTGCCAAATTTATTACACCAAATATCAAAGCTTTATTAACGCAACAAAGCTTGTCTCGAAGCCTTCGTACCGCACAAAAGTAAGGGGTTAATTTATTAACCTACGAAACGAAATATATTATCTCAACAAAGTCCGCACGTGCGTGTAGAAAAATAAATGTGAGGAAAAGTCGCCGCCCAATTTATTAAACCAAGAGAGGATTCAATTTCGTGTTTTTTTTACCTCTGCCTTTTATTCCTACCACGCCTGTTTGTACCTGCAGCGTCTTCCGGTTGCTTGCCCCGCCTATAGAGTCGCCAAGGCCTGCGAATATCCCAAAGATCCACTCCATCACTCTCAAGCGCGAGCCCACAACGCCCAATTAATTGGCCCAAAGCAGTGCCCCCTATCTTTTTTTGTTTGAGGGGGGGGGGGGGGGCTGATTTCTCTCTCTCTCTACTTCTCAAGACTTTACACACACACCCAAGTCACTGCCGACAAGAATACACTATAAACATAAATACGCCTATTTCAAAGTCAAAAAGGAGTAAGCTTTCTTCTAGTGCTCACCCTTTCATAAAAGGGTGTGGATTAGAGGAATACTCCCATATTACTCCTTTCTTTTTAGAGTGATAGCAGCCTTCCGCGCAAATTTGGAGGCAAATTGGCGGCGTAACAAGGGTGCTAGAAACAAAGGAGACGAGCTCAGCGCACTGCCTGCCTTTGCGCGCTGTTCCGTAAAGGGAAACGTTGCATAACAGAGGTGGCGTTTGAAGAAAAAAAAGCAAGGCGAGTTTGAAAACCTAGGGCTCCAGTTGGAAAGAAAATGAATTGACTCCAGTCGAGAGATGCACAAGGGAATGAATTGGGAGTCAGATTACACGCAAAAACTCCTTCCTCATTGGTCGGCGCGCGTCCCGGCGGTCACCTGATTGGCAGTCGCGACTCACCAGCGCGCGGACGCCCGCCAATCGCAAACGCAACCCGCGCCCAAATTGTTCAACGAATGTAGCACTTTGTTTTTCGAGCACTACCGCGTTCAGAATATACGGAATTCGTTATCTTCATTTTGCAGAAGAAGAAAGGAACCCCGAGAAGAATGAAGGAACCGCGAGAGAAGTCGACGGTACACTCTAAACACGAAAGGTGTAAAAAGAGAGTAATCCGTCCTCTTACTCCCCTTTTTAAGCCTTTAAGGGACGGAGTAAGCTGCCCAAGCCGTGGGGCAGATTTTCATCACTAAACATGCGGAATACTCACGACTGGCTACGGAAAAAAAAATCCTTCCTCAAAGCATGCGAAATTCTAGCGGTTACGGTGATCTTAACCAAGGTTTCCACCTCCTCTATTCGCTAACCTCAGGGCCTCCGGTTTTGCGTTTAAAAGCCTAACTAACTGCATCACGTTACCGTGCTTTACAGTTACAATACACCTCCGTCGCCGACAGTACGCAATACGCATATTTAGTGACCGAAATCTACTCCGACCCGAAGAAAAAGACGTATAAACAAAGCCATAAAAGACTGACACACAACTCGACGTAAAAGCATCAACAGCTTCTATTGATATTGCACCGCTAACACACGACGTAATTAGGTGTCCCTGATAATTTTTCCTTCGCTGCTTTAGGGGCTGGGACATGTGGTACACAAGGCAGTACTGGACGATATATACAAGGGAAGCACACGCATAGCACGATTTGTGAAACCGAAGCCTCACAAGATAAACCCGAGCAGCAGGGTAAACCACTACAGACAGCCCCTCTATAGAGCTTCCTGCTGACGACGCTCATGCCAGCGGCACGTGCAAGACGTCAAACGCAGTAGAGCGCGCTGGGGAAAAACGGGTGACGGGGCGTTCCCGCAGTTAAGTCCTCGTCTCTACCCCAGCTCCTGACAGCAGGTGCACTGACCATTCCATCACCGCACTGACGAAGGCGATCACTCAATACAAGGCCACCCAAGCAGCACAGGCAATCGGCCCAACATTGGAATTGGATGGTTTTACACTGGCCCTTTGTTGGGCCGGCGTTTGCCAATATGTATCCAATATTGGTCAGATTAAACACGCGGACCGGCTTCCCGTTCTTATCCGTCGGCTCTGCTCGTCTCCTAGACAGTTCGCCGCTCTCGCGTTACGAATCGCGATCACGGTACGGACACGTGTCTTGCCTACCTACATCCACACGTGGATGCACGTCATGCCTGAGTAGCCCCCGCGGAGGCCGTTTGCCACAGGCCACGTGGTGCGAATGCGTCCGCGACACGTGTATACCGAGACAGCGTGGAAGAATCAAAGACGCCCTGCGCGTGCAAAATCGTGACTATGTTATGAAGGTATTTATAGACGCTAAAGAAGGCGCACAAGAAGCTGGAGGGTCGCTCGTCCCTCAGTCGTCTCCTCCAGCCTAGGGTCCCATTGTCCTTGCAGATACACGGGTGCTCGAAATTTACCAGGCCACAGAGTAAAGTTTCTAGCAGTACAGTACACTCTAAACACGAATATGCCTATATGGGAGTTAAAAGGGAATAATCTCTCCTCTAGCGCACACCCTTTTATAAAAGGGTGCGTATTAGAGGACAGTTTACTCCCTTTCTTACTCCTTTCTGTTTAAAGTGTACGCAACTCTCCTCCAGCGCACACCCTTTTATAAAAGGGTGTGTATTAGAGGACAGTTTACTCCATTTCTAACTCCTTTCTGTTTAGAATGTAGGCAACTCTCCTCTAGCGCACACCCCTTTATAAAAGGGTGTGTATTAGAGGAGTTTACTCCCTTTCTTACTCCTTTCTGTTTAAAGTGTACGCAACTCTCCTCTAGCACACACCATTTTCTAAGGGTGTGTATTAAAGACAGTTTACTCCCTTTCTTTCTCCTTTCTGTTTAGAGTGTAGGCAACTCACGGAGCCAATGAAGTTTTCCTCACGTCGTGAGGAAGCGGCACTTCACTCTTCAAAAATTTTGAGCTTCTGTGGCGTAGTGAATACACTATTCCAAGGCTCAAAAGCCAATCCAATGGCCAGATATATTTTGACCAACCTTGCATATCTGGGGTAGGGAGGGGAGGGGGGGGGGGGGGAGAATGTTCACGAACTGCAATGAGAGAGAGACGTAAAATCAAGCCCTCATGAGATCTCGCTACTGGCAAGCAGGACCTTCAGCCTCGCCTACAATCTTAACACTAATACGCTTACATGGGAGTAAAAATAGAGTAAGATGCGCTCTAGCCCACTCCTTTTTTTATAAAAGGGAGTGCGGTAGATGACAGCTTACTCCATATTTACTCCTTTATGTCAGGGTATACGACAGTCAGACACTCCGCAAAGGGGTGATGGGAATGGGATGGAGGGAATGGACAGAGGGACAGGACAGGGAGAAAGACACGCGTTACGCGTCAGTGCACGCACAGAGACAAAACAGTTGGGACAGGAATGGTCACAACAGAGCCGAAGAATAGAGTCGAGCAGGCAGGTGTATTTGTTTGGATTTTGCGCTGGTTTTTTTTTTTTTTTTGCAAAAGAAATGAGAACGCGCCTCCTATGGTTACGCTGCTCCCATCAGAGGTGTTCCCTCGTGTAAGCGAAAATTTCCTCAATTTTAACCGAAAACTCCCCATTTTGGGCCACTTTTTCCCTGTGGTGGCTTGAAAACTGCAACGATTTAGAAAAAATGGGACCACTTCGGCTCTTAAAATCTCCTGAAACTCCGTAAAAACTCCCTCTTCGCCAAATTTTAAGCGTCAAATTCCTTGAAAAAAAAGAAAAAATTCTCCGGACGGAACATCCAGGCAAGTAGCCAGGATTTTTTTTTTTCGAGAGGGGCCTAAGGTAATTGTATTTTATGTATCGGCTAGGGTAGGGGCGGGGGGGGGGGGGGGGTGAGGTGGCATTCAACTCGGCGTCGCTGTGTGTTCACTGATGGCGGTCGCGGAGTGGAAAGAAGAGGTGTGCTGCAGGTAGCTATATAGTGCTATATATAACACTCACTTTTCAACCATAAAATAGGGTAAAAGGTAAAAAAAGTAGCGCAGTTATTTCCTTTTCCAGTTTTCTTTGTACCAACCATTCTAACATTTCCCAACTTTATAGAACACGCTCAAGATTCCAAGTTTTACTGAAGACCCCTTAAAAAATTGCGCGAGGAAATGTCAACAAGCGGGTTTGCAGGAAACACGCTACAGCACAGATATCCCCTCTGATACCGTTTTGTTTTGATTTTGTTTTATGCAAATGCTCGTCGACTTTCCTAAAGCGCGAGGCGCTTGAATTTGCGATCGCGCGGAGCACTGCGCAAACGCATTTGCATACAAGGCGCCTCCGGAGGATTTCCTCAGAGTCGACAAGAAGCACAATACAGCGCGCACCGGGTTGTAAAAACAACACGAGGTGAATGCGCAGGTCCTCAAGGACAATTTATTTAGAGTGAAAAAATCCGACAGAAGACAACCGAGAGACATGAAGCCTAAATATATTACAGTTTTTCTTTTTTGCTCTTGCCGATAATGAAATTTTCTCTCGAGGCTTTTCACAACACTTCGAGTTATCATATTCCGCTTTGTCATGCGTGACGTTATCACAAAAGTTTATAATGTTGCCGAACATATTATGGCGCCAGCCATATTTCTACAGCCGGGTTGACAGGTATCTTCACAAACAACGAAGGTTCCTACTAAGTTGCGCTCGGGATCCGGTACCACTGACGGTGTACTTTCCACATTTATATACGTACAGAACTGATTCATTCACAGCTGTTCTCAGCTGTTTGATCACTAGACAAACTGTCAGAAAATACCGCGCCTCCGTCTAGCCATCACGAGTCGAAACGTTTTTAAAATATACACGCCTAACCAAAACGATTGCATGTATTTTATTACGAAAATTCCAGCTAATAAACAGCAGTTCGATAGCTTTAAGTAAGAGATTTCGCATCTTCGCTTGGTCATGATACTTGCGTTCACGTGTTAAAGAAAGGCTTCCTAAGCATACGCAAGAAATGAAAAAATGTACAATATAAAAGCACAATTAATTATTTTCAAATAGTAAATAAACGCTATTGTAAATATGAGAAACAGTCAGCAAAATGTTTGTTATTTTAACATCATAAAAATCATCACTACACTTATGCCCATTAACGTAAGCACAATAAATTATTGTCAGAGAGTAATTTAACGCTACTATAAATGTAAAACAGTCAACAAAAGGAGTTAGCATTTTAACCAACATCATAACGTTTACGCACACTATGACGAAGGCCCCTTCCACTGATTTGTACTTTCGCGCGCTGCACCAGCCGCGGCCACTGTATACGTCAACAAAGTTTCCTTACCTCAGTCTCCCCACCTGCTCAATATACTTCACACGCGCGTGTACGCTAATAACCAGCATGCCCAACCTCGCGGTTAATCCGCCACATTATGCGACCAGATTATGCCATACCCGGTTATTCCGCTTACCGCGCCATTGGACACACGCGCTTGCTAACACAGAAAAAAAAACAGACTCAAGGAATCATTTCCACAGCCGCGCAAACAAAGCTCCACTAGAAAACAAGCAAAAATCCACCAGATAAGCGGACGTGCAACGCTCTTCCATCGCTCTTTTTTTATTATTGCGCTTTGCTTGGTTTACGACAGCGCATATTTTCATCTACTTGGTGTTCAGCGACAAATATGCTCGGTTTTTCAATGTGACAACATTACTAGGCTATGTCGGCGTGGTCGCGTCAACAAAACGTGTAGAAGAGTTAGGATCAAACGAATGATTGTAATCGACAAAGGATGATGTGAGAATGCTGCGTAAAAAAATTATGTCAATAAGATGATTAGTTAATTAACGAGCTAAAAATGTCGAAAAAACGTCAAAATAGCGCGGACGTCGATATAATGAGTGGACGGGAAAATAGCCATGGACGGCACAAAAGTAGAAAATTGTGCAAAAGAGTGATAAAGTTTGAAATGGATTGCAAAGAACGTGCTTGATTAATGAAAACTAATCATTTTAAAAAGTTCATTGATATCTAGTAATAAGTTCATTAATTAGAAGCAAAAGTCACTTGACGGTTGAATAAGCTAGACCGGTATATAGTAAGTGGACGGCAAAGGAACCAAGGCGCCAAATTTGAAAAACCAAAATGGGTGATTGAAGAGAATCAGAGAGGCAAAGAGGGGCGACGAATGTCGAAAGGGCGTCAACGCTTTCACATTCTCCCAGTGCGGGTTTCCGCAGTGATCTCTAACTTTTTTTTTGCGCTCCCCGGTAAGGCAACCGAATCCATTGGCGGCAGCAGGCCAGCAAGCATTTGCAAAACTCCAGTCGCGTCTTCACAGCGCACGAAAAAATTCCGCCGCATCAGAGGCGCCGGCGGTGACAGGCAGGCAAGTTTCAGGGCTCCTGCCTTGTATAGCCGCCGCTCTTTCTCAATCGCGGGGTCTCGCCGCTCGCAGCTATATAGTACAGAGCCACGGAAGAAAGAGCATTTGCGGAACGAGATGGCGCGGAACAAAATTGTCGCGAAAAATAACTCGAGGTTTCACCGAAAAGCAGAGGGTAGGGAGGAACTGACTGTAATGGCGTTCTCTGCGAAAGCCCTCAGAGCCTTATGTAGAAAGGCACGTTCTTTTCCACTAAAATACGCAACCGAATATTCGAGGTGACTGCGTTGGAGCTTTCATTTCAAATATATGTGATGCCGCCGACGAGAACAATTCAGCTAGAAGACATCAAAATTGCCTATTAATTCATTTCCTGGTTTATCCATCCGTTTTTCTTATTTTTGCAAATTATTTCACTGTCGTTTGTTTGTTTGTTTGTTTGTTTGTTTGTTTGTTTGAGTTACAGTGAGCAAAATGGGTTCCACTATGGGTTACCATAGAGAGTTTATATGACGGAGGGGTCCCATTAATTTCGACCACCAGGAGTTCTCTACCGTCCGCTGACAAGGGAGAACACACACTCTTCTTCACTCTTCGGCTCCATCGAAATGCGGCCACCGCAAGGCCCGGAATCGAACCCGCGACCTTGGGTTCAGCAGGCGAACGCAAAGACGAGTCACCGTGCAGGGCGCACGCGGAAGCAAATGACGCGTGTCCCACAGAGCGCACTCTCGCACGCATTACACACGGTGCACGCAATTCTCCCAAAGCACTCGCTGTTAATCAAGCGGCACCTCGCTTCCTGGTAGTCCCGAAAGGGCAAGCCCCATTGGCCGACGCGTCGCGGCAAATTACACGTACACGCATCGCCACGAGCGATTATGCGTGACATTGAGGGCATTCAGTAATTAAGCGTGACAGCGCCCCCGTGGGATGACCGAGACGCGCCACCCGGAAACCCCGTGACTGCGGGCTGTCGAGAAGAAAAAAAATACAGCGCAGCGGACAAATGCGCTGACGAAGGACGACGGGACTGCTACAAGAACAAGTGCGTACTGTGGCGTGTTGCGCTGTCCCGTTATAGTTAGTTGTTAGTTGAAGATGCACAGCGCCGTGCGACGGAAGGCTTCGCTTTTTTTTTTCGGGATATTCCATATAAACGCGTGTGTTCTGTCACAACTATCTTCCCCATCCCACCTCTTTTGTTTTTTTTCTTCATGCCTCTTCTCAACTTCTTGTACTAATCGTTCGTCATAGCAAAAGAGTGCACAGGTGAGGGACATTCCACTGAGTCGACCAACAGGCGAATTTTCGGAAAGCCTTGCCCGTACGGTAATTTTGTTGTTGTTGTTGTTGCTGTTGTTGTTGTTGTTGTTGTTGTTGTTGTTGTTGTTGTTGTTGTTGTTGTTGTTGTTGTTGTTGTTGTTGTTGTTGTTGTTGTTGTTGTTGTTGTTGTTGTTGTTCGAGTGGCGCACATCCTTGGCGAAGGATTGTCCAGGATGTGGTGCAGACCCGACGAATATATATAATACCCACGCTTAGTTCGGTCGAACGGCCCTGGACAGACGGCTGATGAAGCTGGCAAGGATTGCCATAGTACAGTAAGAGAAAGCACAGAGTCATCAATGGCGGAATCAATCTCCATCTCCTTCACCTATTACTACTGCTTGCTGTTCATCATCCATTTCTCCGAATATCCCCTGGGTCAACATAGACAACCTGTCGCCCCACCTGCACGGCCATGTACTGCGCCTACGTTGTTCAGCCCTTGTCAGACCCAAACGGCCAAAGTGGTTTGCTTCCAAGCCACGCAGTGACGCTCTTGCGTCACAAACCGCTGAAGTCCAAACTTTTGGGATGAGAAGAGAAGAAAGTTGCTGTCGCTTTTATGAGACCTGTAACCCTTGCGATGAATAACGAGCCATACGGGAAGGACATATGAGACAGATACTGCGCCATTTTCTTTCCGCAAAAACAAAAAAAAAACATTACCTCGCGTGAGTGCCAGGTTTCATAAGGAGCAGCGCTTCCAGCTCAACGCAACACAAACGCAACTTCGTTTTACGCAAGCGAAGTCTAATAACGAAGAATTAAAAAAAGGATAAGAAGAACGAAGCATATGCAATTCGCAGCTTCGCAGCGCTAATAAAACGGAAACAATAAACAACAAAGCTGAACATGAGGATACACAGCACTACGAATACTCGAATGCGGACACAGAAAAAAAACAAATAAAACACACTCGCGACAGACGAATAGCAAGCAAGCCCGCTGATCGCCAAACTGAACGCTATTTCGTGCTCCTTATAACCATGCCAAAAAAAAAAACGAGCCGTGGAGCGTGCATTCAGGCGTATTTGTCATATTTCCCGCGCACCTTTCAATAGAGACGGGCCCGAGATAACAAAAAAAAACCTAAACAAGAAAGAACACCGCGAAAGCAGGAACGTGAGCGGCTCCATGTGTCCGTGTTTTAGGGAGAAATGGGGAGATAGGAAACGCTGCCGAACGCTGGGAAAACGAATTGTTCGTTTCGCGTTCCCCTCTGTGCCTGCCTGTGTCCCTATATTCCAGAGCGCCGGCTTCGCCAAACGTGCGTTGTTCTTATCACGTTCGTCGAGTTCTTCCCCTATTCCCTATTATTCCCACCATTCCTTGTTTTTTGTCATACGCTGCTTTATTTATATATTTGCTGTTAGGTACTCTCGAGTGACTCTATTCAGAGCGTCGTCTTCCTGTGTCCCTCCCTTTGTAACCGTTTTCCTTTATGCGCCATTAAGGGGAAAAAAGGTTCGTGTTTTTGCGGGAATAGGGAAGCGAAGTAGGGAAGTAAGAATGAACAGCCTTCCCCACCTGCCCTAAAAGACCGCCGCTATATACGGTTCGTTCTTGCGCCTTTCTTTCCGGAACCGCTAATGGGAAAAGAAAATTATTCATCGAGTCGGCTTCTGCTCATTTATTCCCGTCGGTCGGAAACATAGACCAAAAACCGGGAAAAAAATAATCAGGGAAGTATAGGGAGCGCGTTGGAAGCGGTCCCGTCTTTTCGATTTTTTTTCACTCCTCCCTAATTTTCTCCGCCACTCCGTTCCATTTCCTTTTTCTCAAGGCTCCTCCTTTTAGCGCCGGTCCTCCATATTTCGTCGGCGGCGAAGTGCTCGCGGCACGACGACGACGACCTCCTGCCGTCCCCATTTTTTCGTTGTAGACGCGGTGGAGAAAATGAAATCCACTTAGGCGCGTCGACCTATTTTCGCAGGCAAATCGAGTCACGTATTGGCGCGAACGCTCGTATTCGCGCCCAAATAAAGGACAGCTGCGCGGTGGACGTCGCCAGCCGTATGTACAGCTCCCTGCGCTGCAGCTTTACCGTATCGACCGCAGCGCCCTAACACAGCCTAGCGGGCGGAGGACACAACTTTGGGGGCACGCACACTCAGGTGATCTCAAGGCGTCACGTACTGCCACAGCGTGTGGATGGATGGATGGATGGATGGATGGATGGATGGATGGATGGATGGATGGATGGATGGATGGATGGATGGATGGATGGATGGATGGATGGATGGATGGATGGATGGATGGATGGATGGATGGACGGACGGACGGACGGACGGACGGACGGACGGACGGACGGACGGACGGACGGACGGACGGACGGACGGATGGATGGATGGATGGATGGATGGATGGATGGATGGATGGATGGATGGATGGATGGGTGGGTGGGTGGGTGGGTGGGTGGATGGATGGATGGATGGATGGATGGATGGATGGATGGATGGATGGATGGATGGATGGATGGATGGATGGATGGATGGATGGATGGATGGATGGATGGATGGATGGATGGGTGGGTGGATGGATGAATGGATGGATGGATGGTAGGAGCGCCCCCTTTGAAACGGGGTGACGGCAATTGCCACCATGCTCAGCTTTTTTTCTTTATTTTTGTTTAACTGCGTTGTAAGTTGTCATTAAAATTCGCCATTTTCTTTACGTTTTCCTACACTTCAAGCCTTAAGTCAACTCTCTGCTTTTGAGCCGCCAATCTTCCAATCACTTTGTGCTAATTTCTACCGCAGATTTATATACAAGACCATCGGTACCTCTAAACCCTAGGGCCTCTGGAAGAGTGACTGTGCCTGCATCGACATCGGGATGGATGCCATCACATTTGACAATGAGGTGTTCTATTGTTTCTACATATTTACCACACACCGCACATGTGTCATCATCTTCGTTAAATTTCTTTTCTCGAAGCAGGAACGCGCACGCTCTGTCGAAGCAACAAGTGACGCACCCTTTATTCAGGGCTGCTCCACATCAAGCGGCCACACCAGTAAATTGCACTTGCTACTGGTGCCAAATAACGCCGCCTTTCCTGTCTTTCTCTCTTAATATGGGAATCCCCGCAGAAGCCCACGCATTGTACTGAGGTCGACATCTGCTTTGCCTAACTGTTCATCTTCCCTCTTTTCCAGGGTCACCTGGATGACATGAATAACCTACTCTCCTTTCATGCAGTCATGCCTCTCTGTACGGTAAGCGTGGCCAAGTAAACGGTGCACGCTTATAAAGAAATTCAGCAGCAGGTCCATAAGAATGTGCTTCGCGTACTCACGTGACTGTCCATGAAAACACTCACGGTCTCTGACGAAATCTATGGATTTATACAAACCAGCGCTGGAAGACACTGACAGAAGGTGACACACATGTTGCGCTGACTGGCAACTGAATTTTATTCATGAAGCAGTGCTAAACATATACAGTGGGATTATCAGCGCTGGTTTAGATAAATGCATAACCAACTAGGCCAACAAGCCACTTTGCACATCTATGGGCGCGAGCTAAGGGCATCTCTGGAGTGGGCGTCGTACATAGACACCTTTCCACCTTCCAATTCGACCACATGTCCATGCTGGACTATACTACTCATGTGCAGTAAGTTCCGCCAGTGGAATACGCCAATAAGATCGCTGCTACCACAGCCCAATGACAACACGGCTGCGCCCATGGTGTATAGCTGTGACTTATTTGTGCCGGACAAGGATGAAAATATGCACTTTTTGTTATTACGAAATGCATTACACGGTTACATTCTGACTTCCCGCTGTCAAGTAGACCGTCACCATCGTCACGCAATCGGATATTGATGACCGCATGACTATCATAGTTTCACGGTCATGTGACCGTGCGCCCGTAGCGATCATTCTGGCAGCCATGGTTAGCATACAGCCTCTAGATCTTAGACTTTACAGTAGGTCTGGCTCATTAACAAAACACAGGCAGCACCACAGCGACAGCTGCAGCCGAGTTTAATGCGTTAGCTAGCATGGCGTAAACATTTGGTCAACTGTAATTAGACTTTACCCCACTGCTAACATCCGTTGCGACGACTGGCTGATCCAGCTTATGATAACGTGAGCGTGGCCATGTCTCGTGGGCCAGTTACGAAAGGCGAAATGAAGTCCATTTCAACTACATAGAATCACTTCGTCATCCCGGCCCGGTGCCGTTTTATGGGGGTGAGCAAATTTTGGGAGTCAAAGGGGCCGAAAGGAAAGCAAGGGGGAGGTAAAAAACTTCCATGCCTCCATGCCTTGTACTACATTGAAGAGTGCGCGTGTGACCTCCTTGCCTTGCACTACATTGAAGAGTGCGCGTGTGACCTACCTGCTTAGTACTACATTGAAGAGTGGTCGTGTGGCCTCCATGCCTTGTACTACATTGAAGAGTGCGCGTGTGACCTCCTTGCCTTGCACTACATTGAAGAGTGCGCGTGTGACCTACCTGCTTAGTACTACATTGAAGAGTGGTCGTGTGGCCTCCATGTCTTGTACTACATTGAAGAGTGCGCGTGTGACCTCCTTGCCTTGCACTACATTGAAGAGTGGTCGTGTGGCCTCCATGCCTTGTACTACATTGAAGAGTGCGCGTGTGACCTCCTTGCCTTGCACTACATTGAAGAGTGCTCGTGTGGCCTCCCTGCCTTGTACTACATTGAAGAGTGCGCGTGTGACCTCCTTGCCTTGCACTACATTGAAGAGTGCCCGTGTGACCTCTATGCCTATTACTACATTGAAGTGTGCTCGTGTGGCCTCCATGCCTTGTACTACATTGAAGCATGCGCGTGTGACCTCCTTGCCTTGCACTACATTGAAGAGTGCGCGTGTGACCTAGCCCTGCACTACATTGTAGAGTGCTCGTGTGGCCTCCGTGCCTTGTACTACATTGAAGAGTGCGCCTGTGACCTCCTTGCCTTGCACTACATTGAAGAGTGCGCATGTGACCTCTCTGCCTAGTACTACATTGAAGTGTGCGCGTGTGACCTCCCTGCCTAGTACCACATTGAAGAGTGCTCGTGTGACCTCCTTGCCTTGCACTACATTGAAGTGTGCGCGTGTGACCTCCCTGCCTAGTACTACATTGAAGAGTGCTCGTGTGGCCTCTATGCCTTGTACTACATAGAAGAATGCGCGTGTGACCGCCTTGCCTTGCACTACATTTAAGTGTACTCGTGTGACCTCCCTGCGTTATACGACACTGAAGAGTGTTAGTGTGGCCTCCCTGTCTTGTTCTAAAATGAAGAGTGGTCGTGTGGCCTCCCTGCCTTGTACTACACTGAAGAGTGTTCGTGTGACCTCTCTGTGTTCGTGTGGATAGCCATCCATAATGAACTTATTACATCCCTGTAATGAATGCGTTGGCACCCGTCGAATGCAGACTGTGCCCTAAGCTCCCTCTCCAATTCCTTTCATCTAGCCGTCCACACGACGTTCTTTTCCTATACAGCCATATTTTTTTCATCGCTTCAGAAACGGCAGCGCTGCCGGCTGCTTAGTAATAGCAATAAGGCATTCATTCTGCGCAGCAAAGGCCCGGTCCGTACAACCCGTCGCATCGCGAACCCTTTACATTCGCCCCACTTTGTGTGCTCTGCCGTCGCGGCACCTGCGAGGAAAATCGCCGCGATTTAAAATGCAGATGGACTGCGAGCATGCGGAAGGATTACTCCGGAGGGGGCAGTGACGAAAGGCCGACTAAGGCGTGCGTGGCACGAGTCCAAAGAGGAGCGTCGAGAAAGGGGCGAGTGAAGACAAGGAGGGGCAACAAAAGGGAGTCGAAAGAAAAGACTCCTTTTGAAGTGCAGATTCTTCCTCGCTGAAAGTTATCCATCATTCATGATGGGAGGAGCGGGGGGGGGGGGGGGGGGAGTATTGACAGCCCTCGCAACCATCTCCTTCTTTCCGGTGCTTTCCATATATTCCCTACCTTCCCACAGCGAATCAGTCTTTAAAACCGAGAGAATCTCAGCTGCACTTGAACCCCAAGCGTGTAACGTAAACATACCATGTAGATGGCTACGTTTTTCATTTGCGGCCGTACAAGATTATCAAGATCTGACAGCGCTGCGGAAACAATATTTTCCAACATATTCAAGAAACAAAGTGGAAGTATCAGCTGCCACAGATGCTGAAGGAGTCCTGAAATTTCACTCAATGCAAGATCTAGCCGGTGGTAGTGGTATGTGGGTGTTTGGCTTGGTTTTACGGGGTTTAACCACCCCAAGCGACTCAGGGTATGAGGGACGCCGTAGTGGACGGCCCCGGATAATTTCTAGCACCTGGGGTTCTTTAACACGCCCTAACATCGCAAAGCGCACGGGCGTCTAGCATTTCGCCTCCATCTAAATGCGACAGCGGCGGCCGGGATAGAACTCGCGTCTTTCGGGTCAGCAGCCGAGCGCCATATAATCACCGAGCCACGGCGGCGGCTGTATGTGAGGTTTAACGTTCCAAAGGTGCATCTATAAGAGACGCCGTACTGGAGAGCTCCGGATTAATTAGATCACCCGGGGCTCTTTAACGTGCACTCATGTCGCAGAGCCCACGAGCACGCTGGCATTTCACCTCCACCGAAATGCGGCCGCCACTGCCTGCAGGTGCCATGATTTCTCCTAACGATGCCTCTATGGCGATCCCTGTAAAAGCCCCTCATGTGCAGCAGGGACCACCTGACGTTGTGCTCTTCGGTGTGTTTCCGCAAGTAGCAAAGAGCCAGGCTTATTTAATGAGGTAAAAGTATATTACTGGTAGCGTTATCAGTCTCGTTCGTATTTGTCCTTCATCTTATGATGTGCGGCACTCCGGATATGATCAAGTATGGTCAGAATTAAGCTTCGCTTAACGCTTCCAAAGCTTTGTTGCGAACGCACACAGATGCAATGCAGAGTGAAGTATTGATAGCAGCTCCCACATAAGTCAGCCCGGCCCGGTGTCGTTTCATGGGGGCGAGCAAATTTTGGGAGTCAAAGGGGCCGAAAGGAAAGGAAGGGGGAGGTGAGAAACTTGTGTTCGTGTGGCCTCCATGCCTTGTACTACATTGAAGAGTGCGCGTGTGACCTCCCTGCCTTGTACTACATTGAAAAGTGATCGTGTGACCTCGCTGCCTAGTACTACATCGAAGAGTGCTCGTGTGACCTCCCTGCCTAGTACTACATTGACCTCCCTGCCTAGTACTACATTGAAGAGTGCTCGTGTGACCTCCCTGCCTAGTACTACATCGAAGAGTGCTCGTGTGACCTCCCTGCCTAGTACTACATTGACCTCCCTGCCTAGTACTACATTGAAGAGTGCTCGTGTGACCTCCCTGCCTAGTACTAATTTCAAGAGTGCTCATGTGACCTCCCTGCCTTGTACTACATTGAAGAGTGCTCGTGTGACCTCCCCGCCTAGTACTGCATTGAAGAGTGCTCGTGTGACCTCCCTGCCTAGTACTACATTGAAGAGTGCTCGTGTGACCTCCCTGCCTTGTACTGCATGAAGAGTGCTCGTGTGACCTGCCTGCCTAGTACTACAATGAAGAGTGCTCGTGTGACCTCCCTGCCTAGTACTACATTGAAGAGTGCTCGTGTGACCTCCCTGCCTAGTACTACATTGAAGAGTGCTCGTGTGACCTCCCTGCCT
The DNA here is from genome assembly GCA_030143305.2 of Amblyomma americanum. Classification (NCBI taxonomy): domain Eukaryota; kingdom Metazoa; phylum Arthropoda; class Arachnida; order Ixodida; family Ixodidae; genus Amblyomma; species Amblyomma americanum. The sequence goes on from JARKHS020026074.1 coordinate 116,411, forward strand.
AGTACTACATTGAAGAGTGCTACATTGAACCTGCGACCGGGGAGGGAGAGAGGGAGGTAGGGAGGGAGGGAGGGACGCAGCACCGCGCGTGACGTGAAAATGTCGCCAGTTTGATCCCCATTCCCGCTGTAAATTAATCCGGGTCATGCGGAATATAAATCCGCAGCAGAACCCAGACTCCCGCCGCCACGACTGAGAGGAACCAGCGTTCTCTCTACGCTTCTCGCCGCTGCTAGGAGTGCCCGTCCCCTTTGGTACCGTGCTCACGTACCAAGCATTCCATCCGCAGCCAACGCCTTCACTTTCCCGCGCGCGTCCCAATCGCAAAGCCTCGAGCGCAACAACGCCTTTTGCCGAATGGGACTGCATGCGCAGGCGCTTCTTCTGCGCTCGGTCGACAATGGCTCGCATTAGGACGTGCCTGGCGAGCCTCCTTCCTTCAATCGAGGATCGGACGAAGGCGGCCGCTTTTTTCGCAACGCCTCCGCTTCAACTTTGTTCTTTCGTTCTTTTGTCATCTTTCCTTCTCGCCTACGCTCTCGTTCCCGTGAGAAATAACGAAAAAGAAAAAGAAAGAAGATATGAACAGCTGCTTGAAAATGACAGATATACCACTTCTGCGGAACATATACATGAAGAAACACGATCAGGAACAAGTAAGTGATCAATCGCGCAACGCGAGAGCGACCTCTGAGAAAGCGCCAACGAAACGAGTCATGTGAAAGCACCAGAACGCCATGGCACCAGAAAAAGTCCTTTCACGTGAGCATTATTGCCCGGTAGTCTGCGACTTTTTATTAGCACCAGAAAAGTCGTTTCACGTGAGCATCAACAACGATGGTAGTCGCTGTGACATTTTGCTTCGATTTATTTATTTATTTATTTAGTTAGTTAGTTAGTTAGTTAGTTAGTTAGTTAGTTAGTTAGTTAGTTAGTTAGTTAGTTAGTTAGTTAGTTAGTTAGTTAGTTAGTTAGTTAGTTAGTTAGTTAGTGATCGACCAATCAATCGATCTCGGCACCTTGCGTCGCCGCCTCTTTCGATCTTCCCTACAGATGCTCTTAGGAGGCATCCATAAATTATGCATATGTCACCCAGCATCAACATCCGAGACGCACTTACTGTGAGATATACAAAGTTTCAATGGAATCCTGACATGAATCGGAAATCGCACTGCATATGAAAGCAGAAAAGCGGAGCGATTCAAATCGTACGAGTAAATGACCGGTCACTCCCTTATAAATCACGACTCGGGAAATACCAGCTGAAGCGAGTCTCAAATCGTCACCGGAGTTATCGCTTACAAAACTTTGACCTATCATCGCAGCCTGCATCTTTTTTGGAAGAAGCACAAAACGCACAAGCAAAGAAAAAAAAGACCGCCTCTAACCAACGCTAAAGTGCGAGGTTGCGGTTTTGCGCGTATACTCGCAAAGCCATAAGCTGATAAAGTAGGACTGAACGACTACTCTGTGAGGGCCCCTTTGCTGCTTGCCTTCAAGGGAGGCATGGCTGCCTTTTGTAAGACCAGTGATCATGCTAACGTCTTTATCTTCAAACGGCTGATCCCCATAGTATTTCTAAACTTTTCTGGGTTGGAGTGTTTGGTTCGAGCGGAAGAGATCACGCAAGGGAGTTGCAGGGCAAACTCCCCACCACTCAACATCATTCTCATTATCAAGCTCATTATCACTTAAAATCTTCATGTCTGCCCCAGAGTGGTTTTAAGACGTGAGGTTTCTGGCGTATTTATATCGCAATGTCGAACATATCCTCTCTGTGCGTCAAATTTCCTATTGCATTGAATTTTCATGCAGCTCCCTCCAGTTACAGCCCCCGAATGCGGCTGCAATATTTTCGTATACATAAATAAATAATAAAGGAACGCGACAACCGCACCAACGCAGCTAAGAAAGTTGGGTCCGATGTTTACAGCTCTATCCCCATTCCAAACCCCTTCCCCCTATACCCACCGCGCCCGCGTCCCAACTCCTCTATGCGCATGCGCAAGTAAGTATGCGCATGCACCACGGGGGAACAGCCCGGCAAGCGCGAAACACTCAAAAGAACACCGTGCAAGATCGCGGGCCGAGTACGATGCATTCTTTATGCAGATGCGGGCCCGCGATCGAACAACACGCGCGCGCGTCCGCCAAGCGGAGAGCGGCTGCGAGTGACCACATACTGTCCGATCCCGCGCGATCAATGCCACGCGGCGTCCATCGAGAAGCAGGAAGGGGGGAGGGGGGGGGGGGGGGGCGACCATAACACCCTCGGATCGTAGCCGCGTCGCAGAAGCAGATCCGTCCGCGAGGCGTGATTGATCGCCGCCCTCACGGGGCGCACGGCAGCGGCCGGCGCTTATAAGTTCGCAATGTAAACACACCCACAGAGCGCGCAGGAAAGGCGGAAGCTAACAAATGACGCGGTCCGACATTTTGGAAAACGGCGGCTGGCGCTCATGTTAAGGTACGCGTATGTGCGCCTGTGTGTACAGCGCGGTATGTTCGCGACCTGTTTAAGTATATATATACAAAAGTGCGCTCTGCCACTCTCGCTGACGTTGTTGGTCCCCTAAGACTAGGCGCGGTGGTATATACACACGCTGACGACCCCAGAGGGCACAGCGACCATTATGTCGATGATTTCGCGCTGAATTATGCACTTCTGATCAGCGCTCCTTTCGCAAACATGGCCGCGACTCACAAGTATACGACACGGTGCTTGTGTGCGATTCGTGCGCTTTGATCCCACGTGGAAGACAAGTCGCTCGTGCTCGACGCATTGCGAAAGCATTCCCTGCGCGTAGGTGGTCATTAGAGAAACTCGCATTCGTGGGCGGAAAGCAGAGCGAATTGAGTGTGCCCTTAAACGCGCTTCCTACGTCGATAGAGGCTAATTCCACGTTACCGCCTCTCGTTTCGAACAGGAACACGGCGGGGTGCGCGGGGTAAGTGCGCAAAGGCTGGGAGGAGCTATAGCGCCCACCTGAAAGTTATGAAACGGCGGAAATTAAAGCGGAATGGGGGAAAATTTACGCGTGTTCGTCGTTCCTTCGCGCGCCGGCGGCGAAAAACAGCCCCGCCTCTGCGAAAGTCGTAAATCCGCCGCGATAGGCTCAATGGTTACAGCGTTCGGCTACTGAACATAAGGTCGCGGAATCGAATCTCCAACCAACCGACCGACTGTCGATCTGAACATTTAACTGACTGATTGGCTTACCGACTGATTTACTAATTTTCTCATTTTACAACTCGACTGACTGACCGACTTCACCGACTTGACTGACTTGACTTGGCTGACTGACTTGACTGTGACTTGGCTGACTTACTGATCTGACTTGGCTGACTGACTTGGCTGACTGACTGACTTGACTTGGCTGACTTGACAGCCGACTTGACGGACTGACTTGACTTGGCTGACTGACCGACTTGGCTGACTTGACAGCCGACTTGACTGACTGACTGACTGACTGACTGACTGACTGACTGACTGACTGACTGACTGACTGACTTGGCTGACTGACTTGACTTGGCTGACTGACTGACTTGACTTGGCTGACTTGACAGCCGACTTGACTGGCTGACTGACTGATTGACTGACTGGGATGACTGACTTGACTTGGCTGACTGACTGACTGACTTTACTTGGCTGACTTGACAGCCGACTTGGCTGGCTGACTGACTGACTGGCTGACTGACTGACTGACTGACTGACTGACTGACTGACTGACTGACTGACTGACTGACTGACTGACTGACTGACTGACTGACTTGGCTGACTGACTGACTTGACTTGGCTGACTTGACAGCCGACTTGACTGGCTGACTGACTTGACTGACGACTGACTGACCTGACTTGGCTGATTGACTGACTTGACTTGGCTGACTTGACAGCCGACTTGACTGACGACTGACTGACCTGACTTGGCTGACTGACTGACTTGACTTGGCTGACTTGACAGCCGACTCTACTGACTGACTGACTGGCTGACTTGACTGACTAGACAACCGACTTGACTGACTGACTCGACTGGAGTGGACTGGACTTGATTCACTCCACGGACTGGAGTCGACTTGACTTAACTGACTGACTGACTTTATGATTGATTGATTGATTGATTCAGATGTCTTCAGAGCAGACAGCTTCCAACACCCACCTAACAGCGAACCGAATGCCTGCGCTAAACCTCTGCCTGCAGTAAGCCCATGCAGCTGATGCCTAGGCCCCAGCAGCCCCCACCGGTTGCCGCGGATGACAAGCAGACGCTAAGTGACGAGGCAATTAATAAAAAGCTCCTTACGGACGGCCGTCGCTCTCAAGCGGGCATCCCTTTTCCTTTCACTCGCGCACTGCGCGAGGCAGGCAGCGCCACTGCCTCCCCCCCCCCCCCTCCTCCTGCTTATCCACCGTCGCGTGGCGCAATTGGAAGGGATCTCGCGAGCCAGCGTCGGAGGTCATTTCCGCAACGCTCAAACATTAATGACGCAATTAACGGAGGAGGGGCAGTCGTCCTCTTCTTCGGTCCTCGCATTGCCGTTTTTTCCCCGCCCGCCGGCTTATTAACTTTGTACGCGACGCAATTACTCCGGTCGCCCCGTGCACTTATCTCCGCGGGCCCTTTTCCTTTTATATACTTTTCGCTCTTTCGTCCCACACCGTCGATCACGACGACGGCACAGCGGAAATGCGGTCGCCGTGAGAGCCGTGATACGTCGGAGATTATTTTATTCTATTTTTTTGTTGTTTGAGAGCATTGCAATCTGTACTTAGAGGGAAAGCCGGTTATACGCAGTGGCACAGGCAGGGGCTTAATTGTTTACATTCTTTTTTAGGTTGCCCCACCATACTTTTTGTCCTTAGAGGGAGAGTCACGCTGTGCAAGCCAATCCACCTCGGAAGTAATTAAAACGAGCGCCCTGATACACCTTGGACGCCATAAAAAAGAGGAAAAGATATGAAGGCTGATTGCCATCACCCGGAGAAAGGAGATCAAGTTGCATGCAATGCGTGTGCAACGCTCGGCTGAGTCGCCTTTCGCGTGTTATGAAGACGGTCAGATCTATGCACGTGGGTTTGTTGGAAACGAGCAGGTACAGTATTCGAATGCCCGAGCCATGCCCGTGCTATACCACCGGAGCAGGCGTTCAGATCGCTGATCCGCTGATAAGATAAGAGGCCGTGCGTACAGCGGCAGCGAGAGCTGCGATAACTAAAGAAGAAATGCGACAGTGTCCAACATGAACATTGAGAACAGAGATTTCCATTTATTATTATTATTAATGAGGTCGTTTAATGGAAACTGACACAATGACATTTCGACACCGTTTCAGACAAGCAAGCAGTCCTGATAATAGTACTGACACACAACACGCTTTGGCCGCCGCGGTGGCTGAGTGGCTATGGCGCCCGGCTGCTGGCCCGAAAGACGCGGGTTCGATACCGGCCTCGGCGATCGAATTCCGATGGGGGCGAAATTCTAGAGGACCGTGTACTGTGCGATGTCTGTGCACGTTAAAGAACCCCGGGTGGTCGAAATTTCCGGAGCCCTTCACTACGGCGTCTCTCATAGCCTGAGTCGCTTTGGGACGTTAAACCCCCATAAACCACAAACCACAACACGCTTTACACTAAGAATACACGCGGTTGTTCTTTCCACTGATTTATTGACTGATTGGTCAGTCTATCAATCGATCAGTAAGCAACCAACTGCGGTAAGCGAAAGAGGGAGCAAAAAAAAAAAACGTCCACTCTTTCCTAAGGGATCCAGAGCTTCCATACTTGGCATGCTTCCACAGAGATCGCTAAGAGAGGAGATAGACTGAGCGCGGTAAGTGCACTCGTACGCGGATGCGTGAAGCTGTAAGCACAGTCGCTAATTATGCCACGCCCATTAGTTACCTCAGTTAGCACCGTCTTCCGTAATTATTTCTAGACAACTGTCTCGCTTAATCGGTCCAGTTATTTGCATCGATTGATTACCCAAGTTAACTACACAGAGAGAGTTATGTTAAATCCCGTAATCGGTTACCAATTACCCTAACTCCAACATGACTGCAAAATTAAGAGCCAGCTGGGAGAGTTGGCATCGTGTCATTTTGACAAATGGCACCAGTGATCATCACTGATCATGACAACCCATTATCAGTTATTATATAAATAATCGTGAACTATCTTAATACCGTATTCATTACCGAATTAAAGGTTTAATTACATAGAATCGAATCGAACTTCGACAATCTGCATAATGTGTTTGAGTGTGCCAATAGCTAGGCAGTCCTAAATCATTCGGACCGCAGCACGGAATGGTTCAGTGTTTGTGCCGCCATACGAACGGTATACCGCACTGATAGAGGTGATCTTGTTCACTGTGTACTTGTGTGAATTCTAATTAAGTTTTGACGCAGTTTTGCTGCTAGAAAAATGTGCTTTCAAATTTACGTTCTGTATATACCGCGTCCACAAAATAGTCGCTGACGTAATTAGTTACACTACAGTATCGTTTGACTCGCAGAAGCGATGCTGAAATTATTTGCAATTTCGAGTGCGACCGAATACCCGTGCTTTTTTTTCTTCTTTTTAACGAAAACGCTTGTGTTACAATAATAAATTTAAGGCTGAATACTGAGAAAAGTTTACATTGACAACTAATCACATCATGCCTCGGTAGATTAGAAGTTGCTGATGCCTTTACATAGAGTTCTGTGTCATTATTTCATGGTTATGTCTGCGGACCCAACACATCTGTCTGCACACAAGCAGAGATTCCGTCGGATCATTAGATGGTTCCCTGCCTTTCCCTCCTCCTCTTTATCTGTCTGTCTGTCTGTCTGTCCGTCCGTCCGTCCGTCCGTCCGTCCGTCCGTCCGTCCGTCCGTCCGTCCGTCTGTCTGTCTGTCTGTCTGTCTGTCTGTCTGTCTGTCTGTCTGTCTGTCTGTCTGTCTGTCTGTCTGTCTGTCTGTCTGCCTGTCTGTCTGTCTGTCTGTCTGTCTGTTAGATGGTGGTCAGACATTTCCCAGAGGTGGCGACACAGACGCAATGGAGACCCATCGAAACGTACAGTTGTAACTTGCGACCTGGTGACGTAACTTCCCTGCAACCAATCAAAGAGTTTTATGACCGACACCACATTCCCCCCCCCTCCCCCCGCTCCCCGAAGAGGCTTCTAATTCTATACATTGAAACAGCCATACTTATCATAATATGAGCAATGACAGAAAACTTGACGGTGTCAGGTCCCGGCACTAGTACACGCAACGGACACATCGGGTCGCCAGCATCGCCAGAGGTCCTCTTTATTTCCGCGCTTTGTAAATGCATAATGACACCAAAGCGTGGACGAAAAGTCAGCTAGTATGTTACAGCGTCCTCTACCGCACGCAGAAAGAAGTGAAATTCGCTTTAATCCGTTTTTAGACGACAATCAGCCGCAGCGTTTGAAGAGGGCCGCTTCCCTCGAGCGCCTTTCTTTCGCTGCCAGCTCTGCATGGCGAGCCACGTGCCAAAAGCTGGCCTGACGAAACATGCGCTCGTTCCTACGGGATCACATTAGCTTCCCGACACGAGGAGTAAATTAACGGGCGATGTATGTGAAAGGCAGCAGAGTGTATAGCCGTCGTCCGGGTTAATTGCGTCATTGAGATCTCACGCTTCTGGGCGCATCGCTCGTTCTCATGCATGAAAGGCAGTTTCACAAGCCGTCTATGGCCCCATTCAATGCGTAATTTAATTAAGTTTTAACGGTACTGCTGCCACGTGTAAAACACAGAACCGTGAACGAAACCTATGCTCCCCGAGAAGCGCCCCCAAAAGACGTGGTTGCGCAGTGGCACTTGGCGAGCCAAATTACGGCATAATATTACTCCCCAGTCACCCAACAGCGGGTCGCAAGAAACCGCGTGATCACCTCACAAATCGATCAACAAATTGACTCATTCATTCATTCATTTACTACGAGTAGAACAACTGTAAATCGAATGATGGATTTATTGGCTGACTCATTTGTTCATTTACCACGAGTAGATCAATCATAAACCAATCCATACCACGATTAATTAATTAATTAATTAATTAATTAATTAATTGATTGATTGATTGATTGATTGAATACGAGTAGGTCAGTCGTAAATCGATCGATCGCATGAATGATGGATTTACTGGTTCACTCACTGAATAAGTGAAAAGCTAAGCATTTGAGTTGTCGGTTGACTCAGTGCTCAATTCACTGATCCATCAATCGAGCGATTAGTCAATCAGTCAGTCAGTCAGTCGAAAAATCGATCACTGGCGTCAGCAACGAAAGCTCACAAGAACAGGATCGAATTTCTGACCTTCGGCGTTCGATTAGGAGCGACTGCGAGCGCCTCGCCTGCCACCGCGTCAAAGCAATCCATCCCAACTTTTTGTTGGTAGGCCCCTCGACAAACAGCGAAGAGCCTCTTCGTCCACAAATGCTGGCAGCAGATATGCTCCGCCGCGGTGGCTCAGTGGCTAGGGCGCTCGGCTACTGATCCGGAGCTCCCGGGTTCGAACCCGACCGCGGCGGCTGCGTTTTTATGGAGGAAAAACGATAAGGCGCCCGTGTGCTGTGCGATGTCAGTGCACGTTAAAGATCCTCAGGTGGTCGAAATTATTCCGGAGCCCTCCACTACGGCACCTCCTTCTTCCTTTCCTCTTTCACTCCCTCCCTTATCCCTTCCCTTACGGCGCGGTTCAGGTGTCCAACGATATATGAGACAGATACTGCGTCATTTCCTTTCCCCAAAAAACCAATTACTATTAGATATGCTCGGTACTGACGGCACAGACGAACAGAGAGAGAGAAAGAAGGAGAGAAGGGACCCGCGGTGAAGCGAGTGACACACAGCGGACCCATCGACGCGCCCGTATACGACCGGATCCCGTCGCGGGTATCTATACACGGCCTTCCCCCTCACAGCGCCGTGAAAATGGCGCCTGAGGAGCCAAACACCCAATCACCGCCACCTTGCAAGCCCGAAAGAATGCGGCCGCGTGCTGGTCAGCAGTGCCACACACCTGGGATCCAGCAATTCAACTATTATCACCATCACCAACCTAAAAAGCCAGCCTCCTTGGCATCACTTTTAACTGTGAGGCAACTGAGGAACACTGCAAGACACTGTTATGACCATACTGATGGGAATGGCCTAACCTCCCGACACCGCGTAGCCAAACCTTGCTGTTTAAGTTCGTCCTGAAACCGAGTAGTTAATACTGGCATAGAAAAACAGTGGGGCGCGTTTTTGATAGTAATTGGAAACCGACAAGCGTCCCGAAGAGGGACCTCCGGATGTATTGATTGTCATAGTGCAATCTTACAAAATGAGCAAAAGTGCGTTCATAAACAACTCCACTTTGAAAAAAAAAATGCGCTTGTCCAGTATTTATGCGTATGTGTCCAGTACAAGACACAACTCTCCCCCTGTTCCAATCCAGGTGCGACTGCCGTATATCCAGACCGTATACCGCAGATGTGTAATGGGAGGTGGTGGCCAAGTACTGCATCAGGGTGGCCAAATTCGGTTCTGGCGAGAGGGCGCGGCCGGAATCAAGTCGCACCCCAGCCCTGGTTATTTATTTCCACCGACACCCATATCAGCCTTTTTTTTAAATCCAGTGGAGAGCTGTGGTGGCACCTGAATTTAAGCCACCGTTCTCTTGCAAGCGAGGCTGATGTTCTACCTCTATATCGTCGATCCAGTTAAATACCCAGGCTGCAGTCAAACAACTTTTCTTCACAGACACTTCTTACTCAAAAGCAAGTCTAAAAAAAAACGAGAATGAACTGAATTCAGCCGTTCTCGCGAACAACCAGCTAGTCGTATGTGTGAATTGTATGCGTCCGGACTCTCAATTCACATGGCTTACTTGTCCCGGAAAAAAAAAGACACGCCGACATACAGGGATGCAGGGCATATGATGGACTCCGCACGCTTCTCCGTGTCCGCCTGGGCGTTTCTTTGCCGTTTTCCGAGACGAACACAGGACTATTACTTAAACTTTCCGCGTCACAAAGCTTATTTTACATAAATGCGGCTCGCGATTATCCTGGCCTGCCAAGCTCTCTGGCTATCGTGATTGCGTAGCATTCTTTTCAATATATGGTTAGCATTCAGTGAACTATTACAAGCTTTCCTATTAAGGGGTACAGGCAGGCTGTAGTTTATAACCTCAGAGCACGTGCTCATTTCCCTCCCATGGTCCTTATCTGCGGTTATTACTTGCCCTAGTAGCTAGTTACCCCTCCCAATACCTGGCTTCCTATCGCAAACTACTCGTCTCCTCCCAGACAGTGGTTAACGGTTAATGATCATCATCACAAGCCTAACTACGTTCACTGCAAGACAATGCATCTTTCATATCCCGCCAATCAGCCCTGTCCAGTTCCAGCTGCGACCCCCTTATTCCCCGCAAGCTTCCTTATTTTTTTGTTTGCCGTTTTTTCGCTGTGCTGTCTTTCGTTGAGTGCTATTCTGACTAATGCTGTTTTCCCCCGTGCTGTTTTTTGCGTGCTGTTGTGGCGCGTTCTGTTTTTTTTGTGTGCTGCTTTTTTTTCCCCGAGTCCCGGTCTGCCCCCCGCTGCAACCTTTGCCTTCCGGTTAACGGTTAACGGAACACAAAACCGCGCTTACGCGTCCCCCCCCCCCCCTCCCGGCGTGATGAGGGCTGTCGTCAGCTGTGCAGCTGCGCTGGCACAATGCTGCACCGATCTGGCGAGGAGAAGGCCGAGCAGTGATCTCTTCCTCCGCAGGTGTTCTGGCGTGACCGGCCACCGACGCCAGCCGCGAGGCGTCCTTTAAATAGAGACATTCAGATGGCCGCTTTCCAAGCAAATGCTGGCTGGCTGGCTGTGGGCGGCCACCGACGTCGCCTCTCGGCCCCACCACCGAGCCGGGAGAAGAGAAGCTGTCGTTGGGGAACGTAAACAGGTTTGACGTGGCGAGAATACCGAGCGGTCGGAATACGGAGCAGGTTGAACTTCGCATTTCTTTTTGACCTTATTTTGGGTACGCACGAGTCGATATTGCACCTGCGCTGGATAAGAGAAGCACTTCGAAGGCGGCCGTCATATTCAAATAGACATTGTTTGGGGCCTTCTGGGGCTCGCCGTTTCGGTACCTTCAGCGCTGTCATACTTCCAAGATTGAGTCAGTTTTCCCTAGAACGTAATGCGCTTGCTACCACACCTGTATTCGCAATAAATAATGGCCTGTCTCCCTCGCCACCACCAATCCTCGTTCCTTTGGAACAAGGACACGTATCTATTTAGGAAATTTAAGCGCACCTTAGAACTCGCAGGAGATACTCATTCAGCGTGAGATTTAAATAGACGCCAAATTTTTGCGTTTACGTTTTCTTATTTCAAATGATGCGTTAGACTTTAATATTCATGAATCATCCATAAATATTGGGCTCCGACAGGTAAATAATTCATCCCTGAATTTCTTCTTGGCGCCGTTTAGGTTCCGATTTAAACAACCGAACTATAGCTGTGACGTGTAGTTGGCCTTCAAGTCACGTGAGGCACAAAAATACTGCAATATAACTGTTGCTCGTAAGCTTGTTCGTAAGCAAATAGCACGCGGTGATGCATGCGTTCTAATATCAAACGCATCATTTGAATGAAGTAACCCCACAACTAAAATTAGTCGTTTATATATAGTTTTTTAACATAGATGAACGTTAACGATCAATGTTAACGTAGCAATGCTTTTGTACTCAGAATTATCATATATTATACTGCTGAACTAAAAATAGAAACCCAGTTTTGAAGAGAGAGCCAGGCGGCATTCTTTCAGCCACGGGTAAAAGGACCGACTATCAAAACGCTTCACCTTCACTCAAAACTCTAATGAGCACAATTAGCCACCGGACAGCCACTCGAAGCAGACTGTGCAGGCGTGCATGCAAGGCAGCGATAAAACTAAACAGTTAAAGGGAAGACAGGCAGTGATCATGTCAATGTGCTGTCCAAGGGTGCGATATTAATAAATTTGATAAAATATATGTACTAAAGCAATAAAAAGGTGAATGCAGGGATTAATATAGCTCGTGTTTGAGGTAAATGCGAGAACGAAGCAGCCAAAGTTTCCGGACAAAAACATTTCATAACATTGACTCCAAGGTTATTTGCACAGCCGTTCTAAACCTACATCTGAACCTAACCTAACCTAAAGCTAAAGAACACAAAC